>JAHQZX020000822.1:0-58644 GCA_019804575.2 Pseudotulostoma volvatum
GCTACCCGTTATTTAGTGGCTATTATTTAAATAACGGAACTAAATAATGGTGAGATAATGGTTGCCGAACAGGCCCTTAGCCAATATGTCAGCATAGCCCTTACTCAACAAAAGCACGATAGGTGTATGGCACCGACGAACAGCCCATGTAAGCAAGGACATGATGGCAAAACTTCCTCTCCATTGTGGGGGCATACAGCTAGAGCCTAGTCCTACCAAGGATTCCGCGACATTGAATCTCCTTTTAAAGCATGCAAGTTAGCTTTAGCCACGCCAGATATCCCCAAAGGCAACACTAGAGCTAGCAAATAACTTAGATACACTGTGCCAAGCCGTAGGACGGGGGCAAGAGCTCTACAATAACTACAGAATCCAGTCAGAGCTTAGAAGACACTAGTCAGGTAACCAGTGACCATGTCTATGAACATGAGATAATTCCACACCAGAAGATACGTGGTGATGTGGATGAATTAAATATACTAGAGTCCCCGCAACAGGAGACGAGACGCCGGGCATACGTATCGGTATTGGTTAAACAGCCATCTGATTTAACGGGTTTTTGATCTGCCTTTTCAGCAGCCTCATGGGAACGTAGAAACTTGGCCTCAGCCCGGATTTACAGGGACCAGTTAGTTACCTTCGCCACCGCGGAATTGGAGAGAACTACAGAAACACCCACAGAAAGAAGGATTTTTAACAACTGCCGTCCAAGAATTCAATGAGCTTTGTACACAAAAACCTTCAAACATGTGGAAAGACCTACACAAGCACAGTTTATCCCTCTTCTTTGGATATCTTTAGATATTCGTGTACAAATTCGATACTGACAGCTTCTTACTAAAATACAAGGCTCGAATTTGCGTTAGAGTGACTTACAGCAGGATGGCTTGCAGAATACATATGCTGCTATCTTTATGTTAAATTGCCAGGTCTCGTTGACATCCATGACAGGATTCGGGAAAATTCTATCAAGTCTCAGCCGGCCATGCAGGACAGCTGGAGTGCAGCTCTTTCTTACACCAACAAGGAGCTGGGGGGTATATCAAGAAAAATTGCGAGTCATACAATTATATAAGCTTATAACATATCCACAGTTCAGCACCGCAATGTTTCTATAGTTTTATTATTGCCATTCATAAACCTCATCCAACATAAGATTTGTAGTACTATGGTACTACGAAGATTGCAGCACACACTTCACTTATTCTTCAACATGTAAGATGTTGAATACAATGTTGAATTGTTGAACAATTCTAGGAAGATTCTATTGGCAGAGTTTCGATGTTCATTAGTCATGTATAATCCCGTAAATAGCCAGACCAAGGATATAAATACCTCCTAACATTCAGATAGACAAAACGGAGGATCATCTCTATCATGGTTATTTTTTTGTTTTTGATCTTCTGTTTGATAGTTATGTAGGTCTCGAAAGTTCCTCTCGGTTCATCTCGGCTCATTTCGGTACATCCCAAAGGCCCGAGGGTATTTTCGAGGTGTTGAAGCGCCATAGCTTCTTGGGCTTGCTTCATGATGTGAATCGAGGTTCTTTGCCTTTCCCGTCTCAAGGCAGCAGGATCGGGTAGTAAGATTCGGATGCCTGGTATAGCAGGCTATCTTCGAACTCCTTCTTTTCAGGAGTTGGAATATGCGTCTGTTCTTGTGTTAACTCGCAAAATGGGTTTTCATTCTGGTCGGTATCATAGGCCACTTCGGCCTGGCCTAAGCGCTAGGTACATGCGCTCTCGCAGGGTAGGGTGTCACAATGTAGTTTTAGCCGGGCCGCCTATGAACATTACTAGTAGGTTGAACGATCAATTTGTCGGGGAGTGTGGCTCCACGGATTCACGGGTCGGGGTATGTTTATTTAAATTACATGCAACTAGAATTAATTTGGAAGGACAACCATTGCTACATTGCATGACTGTTCCAAGGAACGGATCCCCAATGATTCTCCACCCTATTGATTGTTTTAACAGTAAATGTCGTTCCCTAGCTTCTCCAGAATCAATAAAAAATGCTATATTTGGTTATATAACTGAGCCCTTGGCAATCATGGAAAAATTGCTCTGGTTGATCACCGCAAGCTTTAGAGAGCGGATCGATATTTAAAGGCTGCAAACTATGCGTCGAACGCGGTGGATTGCAGGAGATGGAATGACCGGAAGCACTCTCTTCGGAAAAACATACCCCTCCACCCGGACAAAATATATAGTCGGTAAGGAATATTCTCGAAATCGCACAGGCTCTACAACAGGAGCGCTCGCTGCCATGTCCTGTCTTTCTCAACTTGACGAGGATATCCTCCCTGTTACTAAGGAGGTGTCTCCTCTTCTAATTTTCCTGGAGAAGAGTGACCAGGGAATTCTGGCTGCTACCTCAACAGATCATCGTCCCCCTCATCTTCATCTCTATCGCCGTCGTCTCCGAAGTCTTCCTCCGCTTTGGCCTCTCCATATGTTGCTGTCTTTCCTTTTATTTTGCATCTTCCCGGCATCCGTCCCGGCTTTACACGAGTGCCAGCCCTGCAACCTTATAGACATCTATTACCTATGGTAATTACATAGATTCCCAATTTTTTAAAAAAAAGGAACAGATTCGCTCTACTTGACCAGACTCGGAACCCCTTTCAGTTATCATTGTATCTATTTATGGAATAATTAGTCTGATTCTTTAGAATCTAGGTATGAAAGAAAATGCTAAGGCTTGCCAGTCAATATGGAATCCTTATTTATTCTTGACACTACCTAAACTACATATTCTATCCCATATAAAGGTAGCTGGCCTCAAGTCTCTGTAGATATCCAATTAATCCGCCCACCGCTCTAGCGTTGCTTCAGAAGTTGATATCGATACCATGATGCCGTTAGAATAACCTCTACCCCATCGGTTTCAATACATGCAGCAACCTTGACTACATCTTTGACGATCCCCTCGCCGATCCGGATCCGGTCTCTTTGTCGAGATAGTAGGAACGCCATCATTTCGTCCCCGTTTCTCGAACTGGCCGTAGCAGTTTGGATGTGTTGGTAAAATACAGTGTACACGTAATAAGCTAGTAGCTTGTTCTTGATTCTTTTCAGTTCGATCTTCCACAAATCAATGCTACCACATCGCTTACGGTCCAGATCTGGTCTCCTTGTCAATCTAGCAGAAGTTCTATCACTCCCTTTCCACTTCTCTAATTGTCTGCTGCAGCTTTGACGATGTCTACTGTAATCTGGATCCGGTCTTCTCGTCGATCTAGCAGGAGTTCCATCACTTTCTTTCCATTTATCCAATTTCTTGCTGCGGCTTTGACCACATCTGGACTGGGTCTCCTCGTCAATCTAGCAGAAGCCCCACCACTCCCCTTCCATCTATCCGGTTGCCTGCAGCAGCTTTGATCACATCTTCTGTGATTGGGACCTGGTCTCCTCGCCGATCGAGTAGGAGTTCCATCACTTCCTTTCCATAAGTTCCCCCATTGCCTGCAGCAGCTTCGATCACATTTTCTATGATACGGGTCCGGTCTCCGTGTCGATCCAGCAGGAGCTTCATCAATTTGTCCCCATCTTGACTGCTAGCTGCGGCTAGCAAGGTATTCTTGGTTACTACCATTCTAGCCCCTCCCTCCTCCGATAAAAGACGCATCACACCCATCGGCTCTTTGTAAGAATCGGGGATAGCTATCCTTAGGAGGAGATGATGACGTGTGGTAATGTACGAGAATTGATTGGTATTATGTACATAGATAAGTTGATAGTCAAGTTGTCACTGAAGAAGAGAAAGGGGAAAAGGAAAAGAGAGTTCCCATCCTGACTCTGTGTCCTTCATCTAGCAATCATCTAGCGTGTGCATCACGTGTATTAGCGTAGCTACGGACCGTGCATGCGTACGTTGTATCTTGTAAGCGAACATAGGTGAGGCCTTACACTCTTGTTTTGCAGCTTCTTCCATTGCTGTTCCAATAAATGTACCTCAACTGCTCTTCGACTGCCTGCCAACTTCCCTAAGTCTGCCTTTTCCATTTCGTTGGTCCACTAAGTATAAGATACCCCACCTGATTGCCACATGCAGTAGGGAAGATTCATCCGGAATGGGATATGCATGAGTTGAAAGATTTCCGTTGTGGATTCGCCTCCACCTTTCTCGCACATCAAACATCATCTGGAAGAAAGCCCTATGCTCCCGTGTGACACTGAGTTCGGACCCTGCAATGGTGGCATGAATGGGCCAGTAGAGAACCGCATACTCAAGAAACCTACTCTTTGGTTTTCGATCTTCTACGCTGTTTGACAACTGCAAACTGCATAAAAGGCGGCTAATGCATCGGTTTGCTAAGGAGGCGTGGGCTCTTAACTCACTAATCACACTATCTTCTCCAGCATTAAGAGGAAAATCTTTCACAGATTTATACAAGAGGAACAAAATTCCATCCTGAACAATCATAGGACGCCAGAGCTCAATGTCTTCACGAGTGAATCTAAGGCGATCGTCCTCACATTCATCATGACATAAATGACAAGCTTCAGACAACTCTGCGACACTTAGTGGTCTTCGCGCAATTGCAACAATACCCAGGGTTTGTAAATAGGTTGATTATCATCTTCGCCATATCGCAGAGCGGTTTCTAGCAAACTTCGATACAGTGAACGTAGCCCCTGAGGCATGTTTTGAAGTTTCTTAGTCACGCCTCTTGACCGGATGCTCGCCAATTCGCTACATGCTATCCCAACCCACAGAAATGTTCCTTCGGCTTTTTCTTCGAGCATATTCGAAACCTCCAATGCGATGTGTTTGGAGTAGATTTCTCTAGCTAAGCTCTTCGATTTTTTCCCTGATGAATATGTCAAGATCTTTCTTGACCTTCCGATATGATGACAAGTCTTTGTGATTGAACTGATCCGAGAATCTACCAATTTCAGGGTATGGCCTACTAGTAATTAGGACATGGACGCTTGTATTTTGATTCCCGATGTTGTTGTTTCGAAAGCTTTGACTCGCGGTGACATTCATCTAGGGTGTCAATAATGCAGTATTTTTCTCCGCTTGTAGTGTCACGCTCGATGTCCATTAATGCGGTCCATAGCCCGTCAAAAGATCCCGAGAATTTTCTCTTTTGCACCTTCAAACTTAGGAAGTATAAATTTCATCAGCTCTAGGCGCTGCTTGACCAGCCGGTATGGGAAGCCATAAAGTATAACAGTGACTGTTCTCCGGTCTTCAAGACCAGAGTCGCAGAAAAAGTATGCAATTGTCTTATCACCATTGACTTGGAGTAATATCTGTTCGGCAACGGTGATAGCCATGATGGATTTCCTAGTTCCTCTTGGGTTACCATAAAGCCATAAGATATTGGACTTGTGTAACTATTTATTCGTTGCCTGTGCGCCAAACCATTTCTTGAGTTCGTTTGTTTCCAAGATCCAGCCACATGTGTCAGGTGCACGATCTCCTTGTCTTCTTTCCAGCGCATTTTCGTCATCTGTCGGATCGGAAATGGATAGGCTCCGCAGGCATGCCTTTTCGTTTGCGGTGAATTCAGTCCCTAATACTAAATTAGCAGGAGTATCTTTCCATGTGTAATCCAAGATACCACATACTACGTTCTGGCCGTGCTCTCTGGGAGGCCACGAGAACTATATATAGATAATAGCAGTAGAGCTGCATAGCCTTGCCATTTTTTTTTTTCCAATGAGAATCACAATAGTCGCAGATCCTGCAGATCACTAGGCATGGGAGCTGGCCCATCTGCCCTGCAGCCTCCATCTCAAAACGGAGGATATTTAATTCCTGGCCAAGGCGATCTCGCATCTGGGCATTCTTTACAACCTGATTCCCAGAAGCGATCAAGCCGTAATGGATGTGAGGCTCACCGGTTGCTCGCAGTGTATGATTCACTAGTTGACTCTAATCGCATTCTAAACGCTTAGTATCACACCCTGGTGGTCATATGTTGCGTGGAAGAGCCAATCTTTAATAGGCTGGGAGAATTATTCTTGGCATGTCTCCAACGTATCAGATATGATTCCTTTGATTGGGCTCATTCCTATCATATAGTTCCTCTCTGGCGAGTCTCCATTTGAGCTACTGTGGCTAGCAGAAGCCGAGGAAGCTTGTTGAGCGATCCAGTCCCCTGAAAGCGTCCATCGCGAACTGTTTTGCCATAGTCGTATTGTATCGCTCCCCAGAGGCGGCGATCGGCTTGCTAACCGCCACATCACCAATTCAAATGTCAGAATTTGCGGGAACTCCACCTCCAGTACCAACCATCAGGCCGAATCGAAGTGATCGAAATGTTGATAACATATGGGCCAGCACGGGCGCTGCGACATGACCCCATATGGAAGGCAGACAATCACCACATTGTGACCACTCGACTCTCGGAGAGTGTAGACATTGTGGCTGAGGAAGGGGATTGTGAATCCCATCTAACATGGCCTTTGCAGCTGCCATTTACAGTGGCAATGCACAGATCCATGCGACTGTGTAGTGATTACGAGATAGTAACATGGTCTCTAGATACGATATAGCAGAGCAAATGCATACATATGGCTTGGTTGGGGTAACCACTTATGTGTATCATGCACAATAATAGGTCCTTTCTTGACAGTTTTCCCTATCAAGTAGTTACCTATGCATTTATTACTATATGTAATTCTCCCGGCCCACTGTAGTGATAGAGACTGGGGCTTTCTCTGTAGTTGCGGCTATGTCTTCCGCCATATTCATACCTGCTAGCTGTTCAGGTGTGCAACCTGAACTGCTGTGCTCTTCCCCGCCACTGTATGGCCGCGTCTCTGCCTCCAGATCGGGTTCACACTGGAGGCGCGCTCTGTTGCCCGGCGTCGTCACCCCAGAAACTCAGGACCTCTTCCACACCGCTTGCACCTCGGTGGTCGCATGCTGTTCGACCCCCTGCTTGTGGAAATCTTGCCATGTCGGATGGCCGTCACCCCTCACATACGTAATCATAGCTAAGGAAGGGGTGGACTGTGGCGACTTCGTAGGTAGGGTAAGTTATTCTCAAGGGTGTAGGGGCCTCCTTCTTCGGTAGGGCTATGCGCTTCCGTTCCTGCGTTTTTCGTGTTGAGTAAAATTGTCGTTGGATGAAGGTCAATAACCTCAGCGGTTCACGGAGAACCGTGCAGGCCGCTTAACTATAAACGGTATCGTGGACTCTAATGATCGGTTTCTGGAATGCAATATAGTCGTGGGAATATCGTAAGCGTCTGAGGAGATATCACCGTCAAAATGGGACCGATTATGTAGCAGAGCCAGTAGTTTGTACTAAGCTGATTTTTACGCAAATCGGCTTGTTAAATTATACTTTACCGCTCGGGTTTCTTGCCCCAATTTCTAGCATGGAATGACAAGAGAAGTTCACCGACCTTCTGTCTTCCTACAACCTCAAAAGACTATAAGCTACTTGAGAACTTTCACCTCGAACTTGAAATCATCAGATGAAGTACTTGGGAGGTGTAAAAAGAAATGTTTCGAAATGAAGCTCAAAATTTACAAGGTGGCGTACTAGTATACGATGCCAGGACAAGGATCGGGCAGTAGCACAATGTGATGAAGATTTCTTCTTTTCAGCCGCTAACAACATGGATCCGGGTGCAGTTCCCACCCTCTTTACCTGCTTTGAGTCAAGTGGCAGAAATAATTATTGCTCGGGCACATGTACATACAGATGGCCATGAAGCGCGTTCGTAGTCATCAATATCATTATTCAGTCCATTGTGTAAGCTTCATACAAAATAATATTTTGCTGCGCTGCCTCATATGTCGATATGGTCTCACTCCGACCCAAAGGCGTTAACAAAGATCACCAGTGCTTTGTATGTATTGTATGTAGAAGACGTGGGAGGCCTCGTCTAGCATCACCTCACTGCATTTGCAAAAAGCTGTTTGATTTTGGCGGCAGCTCGATGGATTTGAAGGGTCCTTTTGCTGTCATGGGACATCTTGCATGATTCATCCTCTAGACAAGAACAACAATAATCATGATGATCCTCCTCTTTGTGCATTAACCATGCAATATTGATGACTGCTGACTCTAGAAACTGGTCTTGGCGTGATATGATAGGTGCCAGCGCAGATAGTGTGCATCACGTGATAAAAAACAGATATCTTTAAGGAAAAGAAATCCGTATTTCCTTTGCTTGCATGCTCAAGATGTTATTTTCCGCATAGTTTTGTTCCGCAAAAGTTAATTGACTTGGACCTATCCTCGAGAATATTTATTCGGACAATCCAATCATCCTCCTCATATGCTAGATACTGCCTCTTGGAAATGTTTGGCATAGCATATTGAATTGGAAACTAGTGGAGCAAGCGATCAATAATAAACTAGAAAACTGAAACTATTATTTATTCTCCCGATCCTTTAAATAGTTATCATACATAACTAAAGGTTTCTTTTCTTGTTTTCTATGCGGGGCTTATAAGCTTATCAGTAAGGGTCTTGGCATGCCAAGATATCTATGACTAATCGATTAGTTAGCTTTATTAGTTTCAGTCCTTTTTCAGTCCTCAGACCCTAACGCAATCTGACAGGTGTGTCCATATCGGGGCTAGTTCGGGTCCGCTGAGGCTATAACCAATACGGGTCCACAGTTCCTTAACAGGTTTGTAGGTTCCTCTTTCCCTCTCGTTTGTTTCTCTATGTTTGAGGACTTGTGCTACCCTTAGTAACTAGTCAAATATACTAGTAGAGAACCGTCAGAGGATGATAATGGAGTAAAGTTTGTAGCTAATAAATATATCTCATTGCTCTTTAATCTCCGTCATCATGAATAAATATATGGTAAATTGTTGCGTTATATATTAGAATAACTTAGCAAAATTTACATCATATCACAAGTACAGATACTACCCAAGTATTCATCTGATAGATAATACTATAATATACCAAACCAGATATATACAACAACCTATAGTAGTCTACGATTATTCGGTATAGAATAATATAAGTGGAAGCCACTCATATGTGGGGGAAATTACATATATAAAACAAATACTATCATACCATCCTTCGAGTATTATCGCTGTTAGAAATCATTTGGGTTCACGTACTGTTCGGCCCCCTAAATACTCTAATTTAGTACTACAATGGGGACAAATTCCCCGAAGGACGGGTCTCGGCACTCCAATGGAAGGAGTATTGTTGATCTAAGGCTGGACATGTGATTATATCAATTTTCCTATCATATTACCTATATAACATTGCATCTATTTTGGTGTGCTTCGCAAGGCTGCATATTTAGTGATTGAGGAAATCCAGAGCTTTTGATAATTAAATAAAACAACTCAGTGATCATGACTCATATTATCATGAGTATCAAATATTAATATGGTCTGTGAGTACCATTTCGCAATATGCAACTGTGCATGAGATATCTCTTACATATCAGTAGTATAGTTTCTACTATCACACTGAGGGTTTTAATAATAATTCCAAAACTAAATAAGTAATAAGTATTATAGTACTCTGACCAAAAACGGAGCATGACCCATCCCATTCCATTAATTATATTAAACGCTGAGAGTTTTTTGGCAATAAGACATAAAACTTTATGTGTCCCAAGGTTCCAAATCATTAGTACTGTATACACACGGTACGTACGTAGTAGTAATGGGTAGTACTCTATGTGACTGTATATGTACATATGTAGTAATTATTAACGATAAACGAGAGAAGCGGCCCACAACCCATGAATAGCTGCTAGTATATCTTGCATCAATTTGTGTGAAATCTGGGCTAGGGAAGCGATATATTCTAAAACATCCCTTCGCCGGTGGGTCGGTCTGCGTGGGTAATACTAAATTCGTAGTGCCTCATTGGTGCTGTATATTTCGTGTAGATTAATTGGTTAACAGCTGGCTGATGACAGCTGTTCAATAAGAATCTCTCGCATAGATACTTTCGTAGTCTGTTCTAGAGTGATATTTTGTATACCTTCTCATGCGTTTCGTTTTGAATACATTCTAATCATATAACCAAAGCCTTTCAAATTATATAGCAGAAGGAGGGGGAAGAAATTATTTATTGAATAGTATCTTGATCTTTCAAGTTACTCATGATCCGGTCGGTACTAATTAGTAAGATGTAGAAAGTGAGGCAGGCAAAGCTCCCTAGTGCTCTGAAAAACTTTATAACTAATTACCAAGGTTGCAAGTACCCATATGGTCTGGAAAATTCGAATACCGAATCGCGTATGCATGTAATAGCTATACTAGTTGCTAGTGAGTAAGTACTAGTACTGTACTATACGTAGTAACCACCTTTAAGGTTAGGAACGTTGGTATAGCTAGTAGATGCCTACTGTAGTAAGTCTCCTGGTTCTTCTGTATCAGTAGTATCTCCATATATGGGGTTCTCCGGAGTCCGATGTATATGTAGAGTACTACTAGTACTACAGCAAAGGTAATTTTGATACTATAATAACTACTACAAACTCTATACGGAGACCGAACCACATGAGGCAGTTGTTCTGGTGGATATATGTCCATATAGGGTAGAATTTTGTATACAGTATAGGCAGGTGCTATGTATAGTACTGTATATACATACATTGTAGCTTAAGCCCTAGGGCAGGGGCCGATGGGGCAGAATTTACTAGTTATCATATCATTCGCGAAAATCAAGTTATATTGGCTACACTATTTCCCAGTGATATATAATGTTTGATTGCGGGGTGGTCGAGCCTTGAATAGCCATATTATTATTGATTTTGGACAATTAATGAAGGATTGTGGTTAGCATCCTCAATTATCAATATCAGTGATCGATCGATTTGATCACGATGTGTGATGAAGATGTGCGCTGTTGTGCATGAACAAGATCCTCCCATGGACCGGAGAAACGCCTTCGCCGCAACTGCTCTGTGATTGGACATGGACGATCTGTGTATTTCCAACTGTGACAATTTGTAAGGGCTCTGATATTATCCATGATCCGTTATTATTATGATTAGCCGCTTGCACGGTCAATAATTTAGGATGAGAACTAGTGAATCAATAGTTTTGAGCATTAGAACCCCAACTGATGCGTTTTAACTACGTTTAGCAAATTCTGTAGTTAATCCCTCTTATGTGATTAGTATGTTATTATGTAGGATTATCTCTCCCCTCCGGAGAGGTAGCGGCGAGACTTTATTAAGTATTGATTAGTAGCAACCTAACGATCGTAAGCTAAAAAGCTCTCTCTCCACAAAGTCAACTAGCGCTGATCATTGCTATGAAATCGATGTGCTCTCTCGGGGCAACTCGGTTATATCAATCCCTTGAGCGCAGAGAGGTAGACGCATCACGTCCTAAGTACCAATAATGTAATGTACGTTGCAGTATGAACTTCTGCTGTGAATATACATGGAGTATTGATCGTCATTGGGGTTCCCATCATGAATCCTATCATCAAGTACATATCTTCGTAGACTTGGTCGGTATAGAGTCCTACGGTGGACGGCCACAATCAGGTTGCAGGATCCGGCACATGGTGCAGCAATTCTTTTTAGGAGTGTCTGTACTGTACATGTACATTGTACATTGTGGTGTGTACATACATAGGCTTTCGTATGAAGACACGGGAGGATGGAACTTAATGTGAAAACGGGTAGGCCTGCCTGCACAAGGGGACTAACACCAGGCCAGGCGTCCGTTATTCATCAAAACAAACATCCCCTGCGCGGCGTGGGAAGGTTACGTTTCTTTTGAAGACAGAAGCCAGCGGCGGTTGGAGAAGTTTCTTTTTTGGATGGGGATGGATGGCTGTCTTCATTCTGCCCGCCTTGGAGTCGCACAACGCTTGAGCTGAATGAACTTTGAGGGAGCGATGTACCTAAATGCTGCAATGCGGGAGAAACTTCTATCGGCACGGTGTTTTTTTTTTATTTCCCCCATTGCGACTTGGACCGACCATCCAATCAGATTCCCTGAATTGGATTTCTGGCTTCGATCTTGGGCAGTGGGCCGTCTCGTAGCACGAGGATAGAGTGGATCGCTCCTACGACCCAAACTTCGGTGGCCTAACCGGATGTAGCTAAGAAACGAGACCTAACCTTTGCATTGAGGAAGCGTGGAAAAAAGGGGCCGTCTTCGAGGGAGGTTTTACTTGATGGCACGACGGTTTCCAGAGGAGTCATATCACTGTTCTTATTTAGTAATATAACGTGATTGAGCTGGGGATGGAGACTATGTCCCGAACTGATGCTGAGGGAAGAGTAGGTCTTGTCTTATTAGTCGTGGTTAGATAGGGCCTGGTTGGTCGTATATACGCTTCGTGGCTTTTCTTTTCTCTTCTTTTTTTGTTTTTTTGTTTTTTTCCTCTTTTTCGTTTTCCATCCTTTTTCCGGTCGCAGTTTCGGCCCCTCTCGGAAGATCTGGGAAGGGCAAGTTTCTGCACGGCTATGCCGCATTGCCGCTACATTTCAGCTTGGAACCGGTTCGGAGATCCTTTATATTTATATTCATCTTCTCATCCACTTGGCCTGTCAGCCACTAGAGACTGATGGATCTTTCTTTCTCTCTCTATTTTGCTTCATCTTGAATAACTAGGACCACCAGCTGTGGGGATGATTTGATCATCATCATCAGCATCCCGGTAACCGTCTTTACCTTCACCTGATCTACTAATCAAAACCTACGGGGAGCCTATCAGGGGGCTCTGTACTATCAATAGGTAGTCACTACGTGTCATCTGTCGGAAATCCCGCCTTCCTATCAGATCATACGCGTTCGTATCTTCCCGTTGCGGTGGCAAAGATTTCGATCATATTGAATTCGATTGAATTCGATTGAATTGGATCTGATTTGATTAGTACATATTACTCCCTAGCCATTCCTAATCCTAATACTAGACTACACCTCCAATTGAGTGAGGAGTTTCGGCGGCTGGCCAAAGACTCCGCTTCCTTTGCCAAAGCGTTTACGCTACTCTGCGAAACCGTGGCACAGCACCATGACTAAGAATAAGTCGGGACTTGGTGACTTTTCCCACTGAAACCCTGAATGTGAATTTCTTCTTTCTTCCTTCTTTCTGATTCCCGTGTTTCCAAACATTGTGGTGTGGGCACCTCTCCCTGAAACGGTCCGGATCTGTTTACTCACCTTGGTGGTCCCGCTTTGACGCCGTGATCTCGGGGTCTGTCATAGGAAGATTCGTTTCAGAGCTGGAAATCGGGACTATTGACTCGCCTCATCTTCTGGTCTCTTCAAACCGGATGCGACATATCCAGATGATTCGATCTAATTAAAGGCATTGGGAAGCCGCAAACCGCCACCACCATCAGTCTGTGATCGGATCGTTTCGATATGGCTTCCATTTCACGGTCTCGTAGTCGGACGGTGTCCGGCGACCACCGTCAATTTTCAAAGTTGAACTCACTTTCCCCCCCACCAGTGATTCCGGAGGCTCTCTTCATCGCTACTTCGGCCGCATGTCAAATCATCACGACATTTCAAGAACATGCGGAGCCCGCATTCGATACCGGGGGGGGGAAGGTGGAAAGCTTGGAGAGTGCATCCATCACACCTTCCTCGCTTTGTCTCTTGAATGAGTTCCTGGATCATTTACTCTTCAATGTCCTTGCGGAAGCCAAGTCGACCCAATTGAGTGCCCTTCGCTCCGCCATCATGGTTGTCCTCAAGTCCCGATTCGGGAACGAAGTTGTTTCGATTGCTAATGACGAGCTTAAGGAGTACATGGGAAGTGGAGACAATGAAGAGCTCCTGGAGTTCCGTGGTGGCCAGGAACCTCGTGGAGAGTTTGATCTTATTCGCTCGTGGAAGCTTACTAGATTACGTTGCATGGTTTACACGCGGTTAGGAGACATGGAGGAGGAAGATGAGGACGAATATATCGAGCGGGATAGTTTGGATGAAATCGGCGCTGCCCATCGACGATTTGCAAGTCACATTGGGAACATCACACCCGCTGCAGCCATCTTCCTTACTTCCATCATTGAGAATCTTGGCGAAAAGGCACTGGGTATTGCAGCAGAGGCAGCCCGCTCCCGTTCGTATGCCGCAAGAGCCAGTAACGCCCTTAATGACGGCGGGCCTGGTACGAAGAGTATGAGTCGACTGGTTGTGGAAGACATTGATATGGAAAAAGTGGCGCTCAATTCAACTCTTGGGCGGTATTGGAGAGCTTGGAGGAAGTGCGTGAGGGGGCCAACGTTGTCTCGGACCTTGTCAAGAGAATCCCTCCTTCGCAGGCCCCAAATGATGGCAAGTAGTAGGAAGAGCAGTGTTGCGACATTTGATGAAGGACTGATAGTGGATGTATCACTGCAACCGACCGCACATGGTCTGCAGCAACGAGTCGACCCTGCTCTGGTGGCGTTGCCGATGACGGAGAATGATGTGAACGAAATTGAAGCGCCTGCCCCTGTGCAAGACCTTGACAGTGATGTTGAGACGAGACGAGCAATTATTGCTCGGAAAGTCCGCCCTCGGAGCTTAATTTTGACTGCTCCGGGTTCGTTAACATCGATATCTTCCAACGACTCCCATGGCGCTCCGCACTCGGCTGTTGATTCTGTATTTATCCGTCACATTCGTACCAAGTCGTTGCCTGCTCCGGCCAGTCGTTTTCGAAAGTCGCCCAGCGGAGATGATCGGCAAAGACTTGAAGAGCCAGCTATTTCGTCCGAACTGCAGCCATCCTTGCGAACCATGTATGAAGAAAATGAGCTCGAGGCTTCCTTTGTTATGCCTTCTGCAAAGGGTAGCTCCCGAACTCCCCAGCTGAGGGAGCGATCCGAGTCTGAAGCACGTACGGCTTCCATCGTTCCAAGCGGCGCGGAAGAGAAATTGCAACGTCAGGCTAACTTCCGGGGAGCTGTAACTGAAAAGGTTGAGAACATAATCGCTTATCAATTGGAAGATTATCACCACAGCGGGAAGGTTGAAGTGATCGAAGGACAAGGCACATATGAGAGGCCGAAAATCCCTTCACTCTCAGCTCAGCGTCTTCTAAAGCGGAAAACAAGCAAAGACACAGCCCCAAAGCGGCGTGAATCCATTCCTCCATTAGCCACTGACATTTTCACTCAGCAGCATATAGGCAAGCAAATAGCTGCGGGTGAGTTTGTAGCCGTCAGTAATGCCGTGGCTCCACCGGCGCAGCCTAGTCACGACTGCTCCGATCACGAAGGCTCTTCAGATTCTCTCCGAAGTCAAAATCATGACACGTCCTCGGTGGCGTCTCGAGAACCCCAACCTCAAATCCCGCAATTTATGTCTGCCCAAGCCAGTGAAGTCGTTCCTATGGAAGGTATCCAGCGGGGCTCGTCTAATGCAACCGGTTGTAGTTCTCATTACTCAGACAGCGCTGGTGCTCTAGCCTCTAATTCCGATGATAGCGACTTCTCTCGCAGCTCGCGGACGCCACCTCAAACGAAATCCCAAGGCATCTCCGGAGGGAGCCAGTTCCGCTATGGGCAGTTAGTGTCTCCTGGTGAGGAGCGGGCCGCTGTCCAGCGGGTTACTACGCCACTAGAGTCACCATTTCTCAAGTCTCGCAGATCGGGAAGCATTAGCAGCGCTCGTGAGAAACGGCCGGTTACGTCTGGGTCAGCCGCCTCATCCGTGTCCCACAAATTGAAAGGACTCATCGGCCGACACTACGGAGAAACCGACAGCGTGCCCCCGATTCGACTTAGGAGCTCTTCTGACGTTAGCAGACGATCCAGCAAATGTGAAACAGACGACGATAAGTCTGGTTTGGACAAGTTAATAAGGAGTAATGAAACAATACGGTATACGTTGACGCCACGCAACATGAGAGAAATGGAGGTACGTAGAATCTTGTTGTATGAATTTCTGCTAAAAGATATATAAATTGATGGTTGGCTATGATAGGCTCCGGGGTCTCCCCGATGGAACACATCCCTGACAGAACCGAATCCAGTGGGCTTATCGGAGTCCAAAGTCTCACCGGAGAGTGGGCAGCAACAAACAGAGACTTTCCCCACCGATTCAATCCCGGTGAATGGATTGCGTGCGCACCCGCTGACTGAGAAATCGACTCTCAAATCTGATCCAAGTTACATTCAGAATGTGGTTTCGATTCGATCCCCAAAGCCGAAGGTGTTCCAAGCCAGAGACGCAAGACCAAAAGTAGAGTCGACTCGTGAATTCGCAGATTTCATTCGATCTACGGGCCCATTATCGAACAGTCAGGCGCTTGAAGAGCCCAAGTTGAGTCATCAGCAGCATAGTGCTGCGTCCGGTTCTATCACCAGCGAGAAGTCCGAGAGCCTTTCCATCAGTTCACACCGCATGGACATCAAGGCGTCGAAGTTGGACAAGCAGAGGAAGACAGGTCCTCGGCTGGAAGCTCGACCTGCTGTAATCAATCGGGGTGGTCAGACTTCAGAGCTCATTGATTTCATTCGAGAAGGCCCCCCAACAGCAGGCGTTCATCGCATTCCACGTATTGTCGCTCCATTCCGGTCGACCATGGACTCGGACGAACTTCAATCGTTGGACGCACGTCTTGACAAGGACCTTGTTAGTAATGATGGATCAACTCAGGCCGGTTCCCTTCAGTCATTTCATTCTCACACCCGCCTTCTCGATTCGAGGAATTCGGCAGCTAGCAAGAATATTGCCAAGGTTGAAGTCGCAGCCGCCGGAGCTGCCCCCGCATCAATGACTTTGAAGGCTTTCGGTGCAGATGATGACGGTCTCTATTTCCCTAAAAAACGTCGCGGAGCCCGAGACCCCTACGCTATCGACTCCGATGATGAGGACTTTGCCGATATTGCAGAGCTTTCAAGCTCCAAGTCCCGAGTCGAAGAGGAAAGCTTCATGGATTTCTTGCGCTGTGTCCCCCCTCCCGCTGGGAATGATGCTCCTCCACAGCCATTCTCTATGAACATTGCTTCGTCACAGCAACCCAGCCGCAGCACTTCCGTTGCCTCATCCATAAAGTCACGATTGAAGCATGATCTGTCCCTAGATAAATCGCCTGTCCATAAATCCTCGATATCGTCACTACGCTCCCGCAAGTCGAACCAAGCGGGCTCTCCGATTTCTCCCTCCCCTATTTCCGCTTTAATCCCCTCGAATTGGCCAACCCAAAATTCGATATCTGAAACCGGTACTGCGGGAAGATCCGACTATTCTACGCACGTCAACCGTGAACGGCATGCGTTTGTGCCGCGTACTATTCCCGGGAACAATCGTGTCCTACACAAAAATAGAGAAACGACTGTATCGGTTGATTTGTTAAATCAGCCCCCGGAATCTCCAGCACCGTCATTCTTAAGCGGATCTTCTAACAAGGACTTTCACGGAGGCTCCTTCTCTAGGTTCTTCATGCGTCGCAAGAAAGTTGAAGCGTGAGCATTATCTTGCCACTCTTCTAACTCAAGCCGCCTTTTTGGATGGGTGGCGCTTCGACCACCTAGAAGCGTCTTCATACTAATCACCTGTCATGATATGCGTTTACGAAACTTGTGAGATTTTGGATATTTGGAATAGGATATACCCCTCTTTGGTTCATTTTTGTTATTTCATTCTCTCTTTTGGCTCATGTTTTAGCTTGCAATCTTGCTTTGAGGCCTTTTTTTTTTTTTTTCTTTTCTAAGCCAATAATTTAAGGGAACTCTCATACCCTGGACGATTGTGTTATTTCCTGTTTTATGGACACCCTTACCGGACATATATGGTTCCGCATAGACGGCTCTTTTCACGTCATTCCTCGTTTGCTTTTTACTAATGATATTTGAAGCAATATTCATCAGCCCTTATTGCAGCAGGTCCCTCCCATGGAAAGGTGCCTATTGCAAAGGGCCTCTACTCTTAAATGCGCGTTTTTATTCCCTTGGATTTTGTATTTTGCCTCCTTCCTCGGTATGATAATGAGCTGTCTATGTCTTGCACATAATTAGTCTAATTCTTATCGGTTATCGGCATGGCTAAGATACTCGAGCGAAAATACATGCAGGTAAGAAGGTATTGTCTATGGGGAAAGGTTCATCCTTGGCGCTATTATGATCCCATGGCCTATGAATACTGTTACTACTTTCTGTTTCTTTCTCCATTTTACATAGGCCTATTGCAGCAAATACCTGTAAATAATAGTAGTCTTCAACTGTAATTCATATATATATTCCATTAGGGCGAGTGGAGTGTACGTCGTAACCCACGTGGGCTTTTCCTTTGATTTCCCCAAGATACCTACTAATGGGGGTGAAAGCTTCTGCTCCATGTCTCCAGAACTATCACGATATGTTTAGTTAGGCATGTACATCATACAAAGCTAGCCCCGGCCGGTAAGCGGCAGCAACTATGATTGGAACCGACATAAAGTTTCTCTACTTCGCCGCCACTGTCGAATGAGAATTGGAGCAAATCGAGCCTGCACCCGCCCGAGATACTATTTAGATGTAGCTTACTAATAGGGATATATATAGTTTCTCAACTATGAATAATATGTAAACGTCTCTCTTAACAATCCTGTTGGACTTAGAATATGCATTTCAATGGAACCATGGACACCCAGTGCTCATGAGAGATTTGATATCAATATTAATGATCATAGCACTTAGGCAGTTCAGTGCGGCCACTCTGCCGACCAGTAACTATATCAGCAAGCCAGGCTTTTCGTATTCAGAATGTACTATTCCAGAGGCAGTGTCGATCATTCCTCGAACATGTCTGGTCTTAATTTACACTTCTAGTGGTAGGAGCAAAGCTCCACGACAATTCATCGTCAACGGCTTCGTTCCACGCTTCATCTAAGAGATAAGTGGCCTCTGTGTGATGCATACTACATGCTAACAGTATAGTTGGTTGGTGAAAGACTATTTGTAGTAGGACCTTGCAGGCGATCTGGGAGAGGGTGGGCTGGCTAGGATTAGGTTGACCAAACGGAGAGAAATCGCAAAATGCACGACCAACTTCGAGCCCAGATACTTCATCAATGCCCTCAAGCTTGATCAGGGTCAACGTTCAGCTTCCACGCTGTGAAAGTTACAAAGCCGCTGCTGAAGTAGTCGCGTCACAGTTCGCCCATCCTTCATTAGATTGAAGTGAAAGAGGGTTTCTGACGCGTAAAACCACCACTAGTCTACTGTAAACCTTCGAAAGGAGGCGCGACCGTGGTGGTTAGGGACAAAGAAAAAGCAAATTATCCATAACAATATCAAGCGACATTCGTGGTGTGGCTTTAGAATATTCTAACTGATTCAGCTAGAACGTGGCGCCGGACACCCATATTCTATTCTAATCAACGAACATTGTGTCGTCCTAACTAGTAACATCAGTAATTAACATATGAAAAGCTATGATAAAAAATGGAGGAGCGGATTGGGCAGTTGGAGTGGCTCGGGAGAGGGCCATAGCCCAAAGATATACGTCTTCCTATGCGGAAGGCGGCTGAGGGAGACCCCACGATATATGATGGACATTTATAAATTGCTGGAGGTACAAGGGAGCTTTGAGGTTAAGAGCCCGGATTATCATATATGCAGCATGCATGCAGTGCCGTCCAGTATCCTCACCAGCCCGTCTTGGGCTCTTCGACAGTCCGGGGACCGGGTAAATGTGTTGGGATAGTTCCAGATCCTTGATGGTATGCAGGCCGCAATGCGCAATGTATGTATGAATGTTCCAAAGTGGAAAAAGCTCTTGCGCGTTGTGTGGGATTTTTGGGCTCAAGATTAGTAGTAACTATTGGCGAAACTAAATTCTTACCAAACTATTTTCATCGTATGGTTTCCTTACAGTGTTCCAACAGGCTATGAGCCTGGATTTTATGACTTGCCTTCACTATAACTGAAGTCCTCAAAGCTTAAAAGATACATCACCTCAAGACTTAAAAAAAAAAAAAAACTTTTCTTTCCTTCAAGTTCCTTTTTTTATTTCCAAAATGGCTATCGAAAACAACGTCACCTTGAATTCTTCCATCCTAAAACCCCTCTTTCAGAATTTACAGGGCCAGGAAAACTATCAATGCTGGCTAGGAGACGGTGAAATCGTCTCGATCCTTCATCAGGCCTAGGATGCGTCTCAGGAAAAACATCAAAACTGCTATCTCCCCAGCCGGAACCCGGCCTGGAAAAGGAAGAATATCTATCGAACAGAGGAGATGATGATGATGGTGATTGATTCTCTTGTTTTCTATTTTGAAGTGAAAGGAGGATAATAACTGTTAATAGCAGTATTTTGTTGAAGAATGGATGATATGAAAAAGAAGAAGAATCCTCGCAATCACATATTAAACATTATAGGAGCCATATGGATGAGAGGGTCACCTAACACCAGCTTCCCCATTGTTGGCAGGTCATTCATTGCCAGTGGGACCTTTGGCATGCATATGTAGAGTAGTGGTAGAGAGGACGGCCTTCGGTGGCCCCGCTGTCCTAGCTATTCTATATATATATATACCTAGGTAGAAGCTGCACATGCCAACGGGCAGCCACAGGACTTTAAACCTCCTACATAGCTATTGGCGATTAAAACTTCGGAATTATCAAATCCCATTATTACATAGGCATGTGATTAGTCGTTTGGAATAGGTACTTAAGCCTCTGCCTTCTTTTGTTATACCTTGGATTCATGATTTTCCTGAGATGCCGCTCATAGTGTTCCTCCCCTGTCTCATCATCTTGCATCATCTATATCCCGTTTCTCCGAACAATTAGCTTCATTTCGGCGGGGAAATAGGTTATTAGACGCAAGTTTGACTCGGGAAATGTTAAATGTTTTATTCATCTTCCACTCAGTAGGGATGTCAAGCGTAACCGTATGGGAGCTGGATTTTGAGACCTGGTCTAGCCCTTTATCCTTGTCGTCAGGTTTTTGAACAGGCCGGTCCGTCTTGAGATTCTTAGTATCTAGCCAAACATAGTCCCCTTCTCGGTAGTGTGCTGCTGGAGACCAAGACTGATTTGCATAAGCGTTCTTGATTGTTTTGGGTTAGCTGAATTTGTTGTCTCAAGAAACTATATATCTCCGTTCGCGAGGGAATTGGTATCAAAGAATTCCGCTTTCCGGATCTTTGAGAGACTAGGTGGGCAAGGGTGTTGTGGTTCGATGCCGAGGCGGGGATTGCACCCGTAATTAGCAAACGCCAGTTGACTCATGAACATGATTATTGTATTACCTTCGACTCTGCTTCGAGAATTGTATCTCATCTCGTGCCCTGTTATCATTTCTAACTTCATGCAAGGGCAAGCTCCGGTGCCGGCTGATTTATGCTCCCTCACTGCCAATAAGCTGTCCCCTAGATGGGCATCCTCACAAGCAATGCGCTCCCTGAAATGAAACGGCTATCAGCACAAGACCCGGTCGACCCCTGGCTTGACTGGAAGCCCTACAGACAATGTGCCGATGCCACCTAAAAGGTCGAGGGAGCTTCCTAGATCACAGTATCACCTCGTAGGGGAGCTGCTTCATACATGATGGGCAGCTGGGCAGCAGCAGCAACATGCTTGTCATAGGCCAAGGCGATCAAAAGACCTTATTCTATGGATAAATGATAACCAGATAATAAAGCCATTTTAATCAGATAACCATATCCGCACCATTTATATCACTGACATCACGTGTAGCTTGGCGGTACATATTATCTAATATTCAAGTTCTCTTGTTGTCATGATGACCTTTGGTATTTTCTTACCATGAAACTGAACATCCTCTAAGGAATACTAACCTACTACAACCTTATCGTCTTTATCAGCTATAATAGCTTGTGGTCATGAAGCTCATTTCCGCCACCATTACTTTCCTCGTCCTTGCTCTCTCAGCGTCTGCGGAATTTACCTCATTCCTAGGCTCAGACCAATCTCCAATCAGCTTTGAAGATAACAAGGTTAATGGAAGCAATCCATTACATTATTGCTCTAACCCCGCGGGGAACATTCTGGAGATCGAATCAGTTGATCTTTTACCCAATCCCCCTCAAGCGTAAGTGTCCACATCGGCGTATCGCCACCGTTTCCTTTATTGCCTTTGATCCATTTGGTCGACCGGACGTTCGCTGACAGCAGTTGTGTAGTGGCGAGACACTCACAATCATTGGCAAAGGCAACTTCCGTGAAACAGTCGAGAGAGGAGCCAAGGTCCTCTTGGAGGTCAAATATGGCCTAATCAGGCTGATCAAGCAGGAGGCCGATCTGTGCGAAGAAATTGAAAATGTCGATCTGCAATGTCCGTTAGAAAAGGGACGTATGACTTTTAAAAAGAAGATTGATCTGCCCAAGGCAATTCCTCCGGTATGTCTGGCCTATCTTAAGACAATTGCCATGAAGTAGGGTCTCGTTAATGATGATGATTCACTCAGGGTAAATATTCCGTTCTCGCCGATGTCTACACTGCGGATGGAACGAAAATCGCATGCCTTCAAGCCGACGATATAACCTTTAGAATGTAAGCCTTTACCTAGCTATATCCTCCTTCGTGAGATTGTTGACTTTGATTGTGCTTATACTGAATGCCACCAGTCCTCGGCTTCTTTTCTAGGCGGAGTTGATTTACGGCGGAACGTAGCTCCCAAGTTACGTCACTTAGATTCTTTATTCGCCCTTCCCGTTAACGGTCCTACTTTGTCCCATAATATGCTATCCTTGAATGGCCGATTCCTTCAATTGATTTATTATTTTAGCCTTCAATTTGATATCCTATGGTCATCTATGCGAATGTTTTGTTGCGTGGTTTCGTGGGACCCCGATTGTTCACTCGTTTCACACTGGTGCATCAATGAAGACCGTGATGACTTTCACGGGTAATTCAGACCTCCTTTTGAAATACCTTCTTTCGTTTTGTTGTTTGACCCGCCGTGACTCTCGGGGTTTAATTAATAAGATTTTTAGCCTATTACCATACAAATCAGAAGCCATCATAAGTTGCTCAAGTACGCAAGGACGTCGCAAGAGTGTCATGTACTTATTTTGTTAAATAATTGGTGTGATCATCGATGATCTCACCTATATTGTAGGATCAATTATAAAGTAACTCATGTTGCGTAGCATGGTAGAAGTAGCGTGCTTAAGGTGGCCAATGCAGGAGGTTATGCCTTGGACCGATGAGTGTATCATATACGTAGAACGATCCATCGAGGATGGATCATATTTAAATGGCTTTCCCTATTATCAACACTGCTGACGGAAGTTAGTGAAAGTGTCAACAGGTATATATATATTACTATTATTCCGATCAGCCTTTTGGCCACCCGGTCCATCCGTCCGTCTATATAGTACATTATTCCTATACACTTGGTGCCACTCTTGGGTTTTCAGCATCCCTTCTGCCATCAGCCAAGCCGATGCTTAGCTCTGTCACTTAATCAGCTTGTCCGCGAGCCTAAACCGTCCTGAAATCCCCCCACCTCGCAAGCTTTTTGCTGCCAGCAAAGTCTAGCCTGCCGTTCAATCGAAGGGCTTTTCTCATCTCTTAGTTCAGTGTCTTGAGCAGTGTCTCGGGGTCTCCCTGTCAACGGGTTAAAGGTCATGAAAACCTAGGGAACAGAAATTGATTTGTTAAGTACATGTAAATACATTCTCTAGGGCTATTATTCAAATTATGTATATGGCAGCTTTGGCCTCCGCACGTGACCAGAGGCACCCCGTCTGGTGCTAAGTCTCTTTGGGTTAGCGAGATCTGAGGGTTGTGTACTGCTTATACCTTCATATGATAGTTTCTCAATAATGGCTTGCAACAAGCTGATATGATATCATAGTAACTCTTAACGAATTTAATGCCTGGGGTGGCGATATTTTACCTATAATAGTAGAAAAATGGACTTCTGCACATCTTGAGTTTCGGGCGGGTCAACGACACAATTTCTATATATTAATATACTCGAAACCGTCAAAATGCCTTCGACGTATAAGAAGGATAAGCCTTGGGACACCGATGATATTGACAAGTGGAGGGTAAGTGAGTTTTCTACCGTCCCGGTCACCAGATTAGCTATTCTCCTAATGATACCGTCTCTCAGGTTGATGAGTTCAAGCCGGAAGACAATGTTGGCGGCACTTTCACTGAGGAATCATCCTTTGCGACGCTCTTCCCTAAATATCGAGAAGTATATTTGAAGGAGGCGTGGCCGATGATCACGAAAACTCTAGATAAGCAAGGCATTGCATGTGTTCTGGACTTGGTGGAAGGCAGCATGACCGTGAAGACGACAAGGAAAACATTCGACCCCGCAGCCATTCTGAAAGCACGAGATTTGATCAAGCTGCTAGCGAGGAGTGTTCCTGTGCAACAGGTCAGTGACTAAGCGTGCTTTTCAAGTTACCAATGGCTAATCGTAGCGAATCTCTGTCCAATATAGGCCATCAAAATACTTGAAGACGGGGTTGCTTGCGACATCATCAAGATCCGCAATCTTGTTGGAAACAAAGAGCGGTTTGTCAAGCGAAGACAACGTATCCTTGGCCCTTCTGGGTCGACGCTCAAGGCGCTGGAGCTTTTAACTAGCACCTATATCCTTGTTCAGGGCAATACCGTCTCTGCGATGGGGCTCTACAAAGGGCTGAAAGAGGTCCGTCGCGTCGTCGAAGACTGCATGGCGAACATCCATCCAATCTATCATATTAAAGAGTTGATGATCAAGCGGGAGTTGTCTAAGGACCCTACACTGGCCAATGAGTCGTGGGACCGGTTCCTGCCGCATTTCAAGAGGCGCACGCTATCAAAGCGCCGAGAGCCGTTCAAAATCACCGATAAATCGAAGAAAGTCTACACTCCGTTCCCACCGCCGCAGGAAAAGAGCAAGATTGATCTACAGATTGAGTCAGGAGAGTACTTCCTTTCAAAACAGGCTCAGGAGCGGGTACGTAAGGAGGAAATCATGGAGAAGCAGCGAGAGAAGCGTAACGAGAAGCTGAAGGAACGAAGAAAGGAGTTTGTTCCGCCAATGGAAGACACTTTCCCTACTGCGAAGGGGAAGAAAACAGAAAAGACAATCAAGCGCAAGCACGACGAGTTGGAGGCACAAGCAGATGGTGCAGGGAGGGAAGCGAAAAAGAAGGGCAAAATGAAAGAAAAATTTGTGAAAGGGAATGTGAACTCTGGAATTTCATAATCTTTTTCATTACTTTCCCCCTTTCCTTTACCCGGCTACACTCCAGGTGCTCTTAGCATCACATAGGCAGGAGATGGCTGTACACATACTATTAAGTAGATTATTTTGCATGAATCGTGTTTATTAATTGAGCGAACTATCCCATTGAATACTATTCCATAAGTCACCGCAACTCGGGCTGGAGGTCTCATCCGTTCCGCGATGCTTCCCTCCGCCAACAATGATCTCCCAGCATACCTAGAACTTCGGGGAAGAGTATTTCGGTTTGATTTTTTAGTGTTTATGGAAGAAAGTATGATGGGGGGAGACATCCATACATCCGCCTTCAAGCTGTTCATCTCCTGCTCTTCCATCCAAGAATAACACTCAGAGCTGTTGTTTTCCGCATGCCCCACCCTTCAACCAGGATCTGTTTCAGCTTACACCAACTCTTTTTCAAATCGACAAAGGCAGAATAGTACGCAGGAAGAAGTAGGCAATGCTTGGTTGACAGAAAAAGCAGAAATCATAGTGATCGGTGAGAAATTCATGTGACTGCGGGTAACCTAGAACTCCCGGACATTGTAAGATCAATCAAGACTGCTGCATCTAAGCGTTAGTCATTCCATATAATATCGTGTCATAATGTCAGTTTCCTAACCAAGCCTGGGTCAGAAGTCTACCTTTATCAATCAACAGTGCATTTAATGCCTTGCTCGCTCTTCTCCATTGCTCCTCGAGAGGCACCTATAGTTGAATCATAATCATCCGCAGGTATAGCAGGGGCCTGGAGAGTGCGGCTGCCGGCACTCACGCTCATGAGGCTTCTGCTTAGCTTGAAGATCTCCTTGCGGAATGGGGCTGTTCAGCGGGTTGTCATCGCTTGACATGATTCTGTCTTAAGATTTCGAAGTCAAACCTTGGAGTATCATGCATCAAGTGACAAAGATTCGACCAGCTTAGTGGGTATAGAGTCCACGGTTCCGCCTATGGTAATTGAACCTTATCTATTGAACATAGATTTCGGGCGGGAAACCTTGTCAGATCAGTCATCCTTATTGATGGAGCTCAGGGAATGTGCAAGCTTCAATAAAACGACACTCTCTGTGGCGGCGAAGTAATTCAGGCTAAATGGACTGTTAGAATTGTTCACTGAAGACGACCAAGTGTGTATCTGACCTGTCCATCAATATCCGAAGATGTCTGGAAAAATGGTCTTCGTATCTCTTCAATGTATCCTCTAGCTTTGCTAGACGCGTAGGGTCGTATGGTCTGACTTCTGAGTTGGGATTTGACCTTGAATCTGTGGATGGTGCTCCGGACAAGTCAGAATCAGCAGAAGTTAGACTGCGTGCTAGTGATGACGCGGCCCATGATGCGAACATTGTACAGCAGGTCATCAATTTGGAATGGATCTAAAGTAGAACGATTAGATGTTGGCTCCATATTCAATGTGATTTCAGGTTTTACCTTCAGCAACTTTGCTTGAGTCAGCATACATTCTTTCAAACAAGTATCCAAGAAATCAACATGATCTTGCATCAACTCATCCACTGTGCGGTTTACTGGCCTGCCGCCATTGATCGCCCCATCAGTTTGCCCAGTATCGGTCCCATTAACTCTCTCCATCAAATTCTGCCAATTCGGTTCAATAACCTCAGCCGTGCAGAAATATAGTAACTGTTGCACAAACACAAGCATTTTTGCGCGTAGAGTCCAAGCTCTTCTCTTCCACATTTCCAGTCGGCGATCTGAAGATCTGTGTCTCCAGCTCGTAACCTTATTTTGATCTTGCCATGATGCCACAAGCATAGCTTCGAGATGACGCAGCGACAGAAGGTAGCGGAAGATTAGTTGATACCTGAGGACTGTCTTGCGACTGATAACCAGAGAGAGGGGAAAAGGCACCAGGTAATCGAGTTCGAGAGCATCGTATCCTACGATATCTTTCTCCTCTTCAGCGGTCTGCGGCGCAGGGGTTTGGTACTTTTCAATTCCACCGTCGGGATTATCCTGATCAATGCCAGACACGCTCACAACTTGCATGAGCCATTTCGTGAGTCCAATTTTGTTCATGCGGACCTTCACATCCTCCTTAAACGGATCCTGGGCAGCAATGCTTCCAGGCTGCCGGAGCACTAAGTCGAGAAGCGACTGGAGTTTTCCCTCGTTGACATTTTTCGCGGGTTTCCGCAGCTCTGATGCACTGAGTTCAAGAAAATATGAGAAAAAATCAGAACGGTCGAGGAAAAAGTAATGCTTAAGAGATCGAAAGCGAGTAGTGAGAGAGTTCTGTGTCAAGAGGAGGTTCAGTAATGATGTATTGGCGTAGGTATAAGCCGCGTTGACGTTGTCCAAGAAACGAGGATCATCAAAGGTCTTCGGAGCGTCTTTGACGGCCTTGCTAACATCAACTCCACCACATTCTCTAACAACGTTGAGATACTTGCCTGCCAATAAGACCTTGTCTTTGACGCTTTCGAGTTGGGGAGGGACCTCATTCTCACGTATTGTATACCGCTTTTCCCAATACTCATCTGTATAGTCCTCTTCAAGCTTATCACGCTTAATCCATTTTTGCTCTTTGATGAGGAACTCGCCATGTGGGTCCTTGATCCCACCATGGTGAAGCCACTCATTCAACATGGCCATGTATGGGCGACTGGCTTCCCTAAGCAATGTTTGGAGTAAGACTTTGGTCACGGGATCTCCAGAGAATGTGGCAAGTCTCTCCATTAGGAGGCCAAGGACATTGCCCCCTTTACAGATCCTTTTACTAGACATACTTCCAGGAACCAGATCTCCACCTTCCTTCAATTGCTCTAAAATGTTGTCAACATCATCAAAGTCCCCAATCGATTCGTCTAAATCCTGGTCGAGTAGTGAATTTCGTTTCAAAAGTTCCTGGCCGAGGGAATATAGCTGTGATAAGCTTTGACTTGTAGGCATGGTGTGAAGATGAAGGACATGTAGTGTAAAGTTTGGGTTGTTAAGGAGCTGGTTTTCCAGCTGTGCAATGAGAATAAGGTAATCCTTGAGAAGCTTTCGGATGGCAGAACAGAGAGCATCGCTGACCGCACCGTACTCGGCACGGCTTTGTATCTCCGTGAAAGCCTCTAGAGCACAGTAATGTGTTGCCATCTTGAGCATGGAGACAGTTAAATCTCTCAGGCTTGGATCCAGACCCGGCGCAAGCTGAAAAGAGGGACCAACTAAGCAGTCCTTTTCCGTAGAAGGGTCGTAGGAGCCGTGATAGCGGATATATTGTCCTTCGTAACCCATGAAGACGAAGAGAAGATCTTCCATGATGGCAGCTTGCTGAGCATCTATAGGTAGCTCACGTAAAGGAATCGGTTGAATCGACTGTGGAGATGATGAAGTTAGGGGTGGCACAGAGACCCGACACGCCAGAGGAGCCGTTGAATGGGGAATTAGTGACGCTTGAGGATTCCATGGCACTGCTTTACAAACGAATAGTAAGTCTCAAGGCAGCGCGGTTGACCTTCAAGTAGGTAGCACAGACCTTCTACTTGCTCTTTCTCTTTCCTGCGAATCGTAGGAGTAGCTCCATCTATCGGGCTAGCCCTCTTGGCTTTTGTCTTTTCCCATTCGCCTCTGTTTCCTGCGTTTGTTGACTCCTTTACCGGGTTTTTCGTTTTGATTTGAATTCTCTCTCTCGTAGTGGTGATAGCGCGATCTATACGTTTGCTGCTGGAGGCATTGTTGTATTCCCGGTATACTACTCCCTTCTGACTGGACGCATCCACACCCAAATGATCCATATTCTCAAATTGCAACAAGGAGTGTTCACTGCGTCGCGCAGTTCTCCGCTCGCCGACGCGTGAAGTACCCAAGGCTGAAAAAAGCAAGTTGAAATTCTGGAAGCCAGAAATTGGTGCCTCATATGTTCGTTTACTACAGGCGCGACTTGGTCTATTTTACCAGATACTTACTAGGTTGTTATGATACAATAGTATACTTTGGTATAGTTACTATAGTACTAGTAGTTAGAGATGTCTATTACATAAGGAAATCATTGAAACACTGGTACCAAGAATACCAAGACGCTAGCACGACTAAAAGTGACCGGCATATACGTATGTACATGGAATGTACCTATGTATGTATTATCATAATGTATTATGTATAGGGACATTATTATGGAAGCCCGAGAGCTTCTAAAAGTTCTCGGTAAGCTTCATCATCTTACATACAACACCCATAACCAATAATAATAATAGAGCTTCTCCCACTGTTTTTGCAGTCCGAGGTCTAGATTCATCTTGTAAACTGAAAAGCGATCTAATACCTATCTTTACTTTCGTACGCTTCCCTCCGATATATACAAGATGTTTATCGCGAGATCCGAGTATGGTAAGTTGATGATTCTTCTTCTGTTGTATTTGTAGCTGACAGGTATTGCAGATCGTGGGATCAAGTAAGTATGCGCCTTCTATACCTCTATCTACTCAACTAGCCAGTCTAACGAATATGACAGTACTTTCTCTCCAGAAGGCCGCCTTTTTCAAGTTGAATACTCTCTTGAAGCCATCAAGCTCGGTTCCACAGCAATCGGCGTATGTACAATATATCCGAAGTCTTAGTGGCTTATAGTTCTAGCTCTTATATTTGCTGGATGCCTTGCACAATTTTGCTAAAGCTTGGCTTCGCTTTCCTATGGTCACTAGGTCGCTACGTCGGAAGGCGTGATTCTCGGGGTGGAGAAACGTGTTACCTCTACTCTCCTTGAAACTTCGTCCGTCGAGAAGATTGTTGAAATTGACCAGCACATTGGTTGCGCCATGTCCGGTTTACAGGCGGACGCCCGGTCTATGATTGAGCATGCGCGCGTCGAGTGTCAAAGTCATGCCTTTCACTATGCAGAACCGCTTCGAGTAGAGAGTTGCACGCAAGCAATATGCGACTTAGCTTTACGATTCGGAGAGGGCGCTGATGGCGAAGAGAGTGTTATGAGCAGACCATTTGGTGTTGCACTTCTCATTGCAGGGTATGATGATGAGGGACCACAACTGTACGTACCATTGGTGAGTATCTCGAAGGGGTCTAAGCTTTTCTGACTCCACCATCCTCTATAGATATCACGCCGAACCATCCGGTACGTTTTACCGATACGATGCCAAAGCAATCGGTTCTGGTAGCGAAGGCGCCCAAGCGGAACTACAAAATGAGTACCATCGGTCTCTAACCCTCACCGAGGCTGAAACCCTTGTTCTAAAGACCTTGAAGCAAGTTATGGAGGAGAAACTAGACGCTAAGAACGTTCAGTTGGCCAGCGTCACCAAAGAGAAAGGATTTCGAATCTACGATGAAGAGGAAATGGGGAGAGCTGTCGGTACACTAGGTGGAAACTGAGAATGAAATATGAATTAGATCGCCGCGAGGAGAGAAATACACCTTATGATGCATTTTACATTTTCTTTCTTATTAGCCTGCCAAGTTAGCACAGTATATCACGAGATGCGGTGACCATGGCTCTATAGAGATAGATACCGACTCCTCTCAACGATTCCTTCAATCCTCGCGTGTAGGTTCGCTTCTCGGTTAGATTTTTTTTTATCGTATGACAGGTACATAAGCAAGCTTGCTACATTTCATATGAGAAGAATAAAAGGTGAGTATGGAATACACAGTTCGGTAACGCTATCCCATTGCTATCTACTCTTATACACGCAGGGCTTTAGAACTTTCGTTTCCTCTTCTAGAGTCAGCCCATTCCCCCCATTTTCTAGATCGTCGATAAATCGCCTCTTGTTTCTATTAAGTGCGGTGGCAACAGCATACTTCCCTCTTACTGGCGGTCCCTGTTTCACAAATTCCATTTTGATAAACATCTTATTGGACTTGTTCACGGACTCCGGCTTGATGGTGAATCCACGCGCCTGAAACACTCCGATAAAAGCCGAAAGATCAGTCTCATCGCCCTGAAAATCATCGAGCGTATCTTCGATGAAAATGTCAGCTTCAGCCTCCTCCAGGCCGGAGCCCACGTCACCCTCGTTATTGTTTTTACCCCCTTTAGTTTTCTTTCTGTCCAATTTCCTTTGCCCCCCCCGCGACCCAATCGACCCCTTCTTACGTGGCGCTTTGCCGAACCGGCTCTTCACCTCGCTGACCCAGCACTCGCCCTTTCCGTCTCCACGCAAGATACGCCAGGCTTCATCGACAAAGGAAACCCAATTCGTACCCATAAGGCTCAAGCAGAAGACCGCTATATCAACGGTCCCATCACCTAGCGGAAGAGAGGAGATATCGGCCTTCGTAACAAGTGGGTTTAGGCTGTATAAATCGTAACTCAGGAACTTTAGATTCAACCGCTTTGCCGACGGAATGAGCGTATGTGCTAGTCGCGCATCCCCACACCCCAGGTCCGCAATCGTGCAAAGACCACCGGATCTTCGCGGAAGGGGATCCATCTTGCCCACCGCCTTAAGACCTGTGTTATGTTCCATTCGCTTTCTGGAACCCGATACGGCAGCACCACGCACTTTTATTGTCTCGATGTAACCGTTAACAGGATTAAAGGGCCACGATTCCTTCACCTGCCGCGAGAACCCGGCATGGTATTCAGCAAACAGTTTGGGGTTCGAAGTAAAAAGCTCGAGCGCTTGGCCTGAAGGCGCGGTATAAAGCGTCTCGTTAAGATGGCGAAAGCGAGCAGAGAGAAGTTTCTCCCGCATCTTCTGCTGTAGAGGAGTGAGTAGCGCTCTGGGTGGTGGTGGTGATAGGGAGGCATTGGTGGAAAGAGATTCGTTTATAGTAGGATCCAAGGTGCCGTTAGAATGCCTTCCATCCCTCTGGTTCCCTTGCTGCTTGCTCTTCTTAAGTTTTCGATCCTCCGTATCTAGAGAGAGTTGTTCCTCGTTAAGATCACGCCCGGATTCACCCTGCTTGGATTCGGACCTGTTCTTGCGTAGAGTTGAAAGCAGCCCTGTATCTAGGATGTTCTTCTTTTCTTTTTTCTCTTTCTTCTTATCGCCCTTCCTAGGCGCTTTTGAACTATGCGTCTCGGAGTTGGAACGCTGCACCCTTCCCTCGATGTGCCGGCGGAACATCTCATCGATATTAGTGGGAGTGATGGAGTTTCCATTGCTCTCTATACCATGGTAGCGTTTTCTCTTCTTTGACTTTGGTAAAGCACTGGAACTGTCGTCCAAAACACTGTTTGAGCCTATGGATGCTCCATTTGTAAGAAAAGTGAACTCGGTTTGGGGCTTGGGTTCTGAGGTCGGTATGGACCAGCCAGGCACCGCAAACATGATTCACACTGTGGGGTTTCCTAGATAACAAAGTCCATTCAATCAAATCACTATGTAGCAGTGCAAAGAGGATTCAAGAATGGCATGATGAAGATGACTAAAGTCCCAGCGGGCCCCTAGCATGCTGCGGCTAACTAGCTACGGACAGAAGTTTTCCGATACATAAGATAGCACGCACAAGTTCGGAAAATAATTGATTGAATAATATATGCTCATGCAACCGCCAGCGCTCTTTTACACTATTCTATTTACTTTCAGTCTCCTACATCGGACATCTGAAAAGTTGTTTCGAGTTGACCTGCGAGTTATGATAGTATTTGATTTCATGATTAATAAAAAAGTCAAGTGAAGGCTTTGGTCTAACTTGACTTGACTTGGTCTTGGTTGGTAATCCGAATTCTGCCTATGTTTGCCTGAATTTTTCTTTCCCACCCAACTACCTCTTACCGCATTTAACTCTCATTTCAGATGGTTACAGTGTAATATAGTAGTAGTAGTACCGCACACTATGCAGTATTGCTTCAACAGACATAGAAGCTTAGCTCATTAGCTTATCCTAGGTCTCCAGGCGGAAAGCATGGGCTTTCAATGCTAAAAACTTGTAGAAATCTAAATATTGGATACTTCTCTTGGGTTTGAGTATATAAGAACAATGAATTAATTATTATACATTATGGTTGATGCTTTTTGGCAATGGTGTCAAATGGGTTATCGCTCAGTTTGAAGGCGGTGAAAGTATTGGCAGTTGAGCCGCCAACACGGTGGAGTCTCCAACGACTGGAAAAGGGTAGCGGCCTATGAAAAAGGAGCAAAGCCGTAGGTGCCATGGTTCTTGCATCTTCGCTCGCCAAGGTTCTTCACCGCCTTAGAATCCAGCAGACGAGAGCAGCTCGTGAAAACCAACAACAATGTATGATCGATTTATTCCTATACTAAGTATACTTAGAATCAAGAGAAATGCCGTATCTTTGGGCTTCTACAACTTTTCGGTATTAGAGACCCATACTTTTTGCCTGAAGGGCCAGGGGAAGTCATTGATCATCACGAGCCATAACCGAATACTAGCTTGGTCTTAATGAATCTTATTTCTGTCTTAATCTTCTCTTTCTTTTCTCTATCTATGCGGATATGAAGGCTCTATTTATGTCCTTCAATCCGGTTCCCATGTCTTGAGTAGTTTGGGAGTTCCCATCACTTGTAGGATCAGAACTTCGGTACTTTATTACAGATATCGGTCTCTCCCAACATCCCTCTTTGTCTCAAACCAATTACCGGTATATTCCTACCGCTCATGTTGCTACTAGTATCTACAACAGTTAGTTATACCGACACATCTTCTCTAGAGAGTATGGATGCTTCTTTAGCCTCAGGTATCCGATTACAGTTCAGAGGTGTGGCCCATTTCTACTCGAACCATTCATACTTCAGGCAAGGGCCCATGATCATAGCTGTATAGTATATAGGTGATTTGTGAGCTAATTGGCGGTAGTGATCTAGCTTCTCATGTGTAATGCGATGCACTCAACATTTCTATGACCTTTTGGTGGAGTGGTGCAGCCTGTATAAAGGCCTAGCGGGTGCGCATTACATCGCGGGCCTTTTCGCAACAGATATAAAGCCACTCGTATACCGCTCCCTCATCGCCCATTTCTCTGAATAGCTAGCTATCTTCGGAGAAGTGTATCATAAGGGTATTAGCAATCGGCACCCAATCTTGAAGATCGACGTCCCACTGTTCGGCCAGTTTCGTGTAGTATAAAAATGTTTCAGAGCCTTGATAACCTCCTTTACACCTTCCTATTCCCCCGAGGGCTCATCCGGATAAAGTGAACAATGTTTTTCGGCTTTCCAATAAAGTGGCGATTTCGCCAGAGGGCTTGAAGCTCATCGAGGTCATTTATGAGCTCAGCTCTAACGACCTTCACCTCAAACCGTTCCAGATTCTCACCGTGTAAAAAGGCCTGGGAGACCAGATTCAATGTATGAGCAAAACACCGAATTCAATGCTTGGGCCTATCTGCTTTCTTGTAAGCGGGGTCAATAGTGGCGAGAAGGCGATCGGTAGTCGCGCCATTAGCGGGTTCACTATCCGTGATAAAGCGGCCAATCTGACCATCAACTTCCCAGTTGCAGAGAATTATGATTATACGGGCGGCGAAATTCTTTCCTGCAAAGCGGGCCCTGCCAGCATTTCGCTCCATCAACTCTTGCTAAGTTTCCATATACTTGATCGTTTCTTTGATCCATCTTTGCGAACCGGACTGCCAGATTCGCCTTCTCCACATACTTCTTTCTGTCGATGATGAGTTCCTCTTTCTCATCGTTATCCTCGGTAGCGACCGCCCCAGCTGAAGATTCATTCAGATTCTCATTTAAGGCATCTGAATCGCTAAGCTCGGCGTTATTGGATTGAATGTTGAGGCTATTGAGAAGTTCATCGATATCATCTACCTCATGTTCCAATGTTGATGAAAGCGAATCCATTCTAGCCATCCTAGCATAAAGAGAATAAGCATGCTGCAGGCGCAGAATCAAGGGGATCACAATACTTAAATATAGTATACCTTCTTAGGGAACAGTAAAGAGAGGTATCTGTTTCGGATCAAGTAGGATAAGGGAGAGATTTCAACCTCGCTTTTATGAATGAGCGAAGAGACTTGGTCGGAATTGCATGCCCGGTTCGTTTTCCATGTCATCTACTTGTTAAAGGGCCAGTCACGATAAGGCTAGAAGAAGACAGGAGGACCGACCCATGAATATCCTGCTGTCAACTATGTCACTCTTACTAACTTCCCAACTTTATCCACTTATGAGTATTCGATAACTATTAGAGGCTTGTCGCGCCAGGACTCACGCATACCTTCAAGCTGTTCAGTTACCAGTCGCTGTCAGAGCCTCATACTCGAGGCTTCATTCTGGATTACAAATTCGGCCTTTTGCACTTGTTGTTACTATTCATTATATCCATTATATATCATATAACTCATATAGTTATATACCTTCTAATACAGTAAATCAAGCACCACCAAGTCACAAAGTACTATGATACTATGCATTAATAAGTTGATGTACCAGACATAGTACACATATGTGATAGCCAGTCACTGGCTGGTCACATATTTTCAGCCTAGTCGATTTATGGGTTAGTCAGTATCCCACCCACTAACCAAGTTACTTGGTCAACTTATTAACTTATGACTTAACTTGATATGACTTTTAACTTACTGAGAGCCCTGGCCCAAACATTGGGTACTATGTATACAAGTCTCTTCTGGTGGAGTAGTTACTCCTAGAGGTTACTTTATTACAGGTCATGGAATTGGTAATCGTATGTAATATAATATACAGGTTACCATAGATACCTCTATATACTATATAATTACTAATGCTAGTCAGGTATCTAGGTAAGTTAGTTTGAACTAGTTATAAAGCAGCCCCTATGATAAACGCCTGACGATCAGCCGCCAAGAGCGGCTGGGCCGAGCTGGGTCTGAGACTCAGAAGATCTCGCCAACATCATCTTACCTTCGCTCATCGATATCCCTTCTAACCTAGTCCTACCATTCTTGGCCGTCACTTGGCCTTTCCTTATGCCAATTGTGATCGTGGAACCTGCTACCACCTGTTGGATCTGTCATCCTTAGCTATGGAGGACCAAACATCAACAGAGCAAGCTTCTCCAGATCCTTCTCCTGTCGCAACGGGTAATGATGTTGCTAGGCAAACACCGCCAGCTACATCAGAATCTGCGCCTAAGAATGTGCCTCCGTTAAGGGGTCCTAAGAAGCGTACAAAAACTGGCTGTTTGAGTATGTCCATTCTAATATCAAAATCGGGGCAAAAGGTTTGGACCATGAATTGACTATTAGTAGCTTGCCGAAGACGACGCATAAAATGCGGCGAAGAGAAGCCGACATGTAAGAACTGTATCAAGTCAAAGCGGGAGTGTCAAGGATACAATCAACGGGTCATCTTCAAACACCCAATGGGACCGATTGGAGGCTTTCGTCCAGGGGAGTTAACGGGCACAGACCTCCAACAATTACCTCTAGGGATCCCCTTGTATAATCAACATCAACGACGTCTACCTGGTGCACAGCCCACCGGATCTCAACAGCGTCTTCTCGCCCCGCGCCCCCCGACTCAGGTGCCCACTACGGGACCTACGGGACCTACGGGACCACATAGCAGCCTGGAGGTCAATGGCCAACCATTTTGCCCTCCGACGACCTATGGCGCAGCTGCTGAGCTTATTCCGCCCATCACTGCGCGGCCTATAATGGCTCCAGCCCTCAAAGATCAACACCGACAAAATGTTGGAGTGGAATCCGTTTCAGTCCAATCTCTATACCAACAGCAGTTTTCCTACCAGGTATGAAGCAACGAATATATGGAAATGGGATATCACTTAAGACTATTTTCTTTAAAATAGGATCACGTAGGACCACCCATGCGACCAACTGAAAGTGAGCACCCCTGCGTCAGCCTCGACCGGAGCTACTAATTGATTCCACTTCGAGCATGATTAGTCAGTCTACCTTATGCAACTCACATGGAGCTTGCTCGTACATTACCATATCACTCAACGCCACTAACTGAAGTGATGTCCCCTCATATCGCGTACGAAGACGAAGCCGATGAAGGTTATGACGAAATGGAATTAGGCGATGATACGGAAGAACAAACCCAAGCAGAAGGCTTCAATCAGATGAGCCTGATCGTGGCGTCAGCCACACAGGATGAGAGTCAGCTCAGATCATTTACTACGTTCCTCAACGAGCCGAATGTTCTTGCTTTTTATCGCCCTTCAATAGGATCCACCCCTCTTAATAACCCCAAAACTGCCAGAATCTGGGTACACTTCATACACGCAACGGGCCCATCACTATCTATCTGGGAACGTCACCCCACGAATCCATCAGCGTTATTTGGCGAACCTGTCCCACCCGCTCAGCAAGGGCTGTGGACCTATACTATGCCGTTGAAAGCATTGGAGCACCCCGAACTCCTCCAGGCTCTTCTTGCGATCAGCAGCCTCCATATTGCTAAGCTCCAGCATTCTCCTTTGACGACCTCTTCAAAACATTATCATTTTGCCCTCAGGCGGTTGAGAAAGTCTCTAGGCCTTCCTCTGCGACGAAAACAGATTCCAACATTAGCAGCCACGCTTGTCCTCGCTTTTTTTGAGGTTATGGCAGCAGAACATTCTAAATGGGACACTCATGTCGCCGGTGCTACTCAATTAATAAAGGAGACCGATTTCGCAGGTATGACAAAAGATCTTCGAGCCTACCGGCGGAGAGTGATGCAGCAGCGTAGTCAGATGGCCTATCCTAGCCCATGGCTAGAATATGGTCAACTCGGTGGCGGAATTTCGGACGATGATCCCTTTGCGGAGAAAGAGGCCGATATCAGTCAAGATCTAATTGGGGCATTAATGGGTAGAGCTGTCAACTACGATGAATTTGGGCAGATCGAGGATGAAGGACAATGCCCAAAAACACCAAGAAAACACTTCACAAAAAAGGACATCGAAAATTTCAGGATTCAGTGTGACTTATATTGGTTTTACTGCAAACACGACGTCTTCCAGAGCATGATCAGTGGAAACCGGCTTTAGTTAGTAGTCTGCCCTCGTTGAAAACCCCAGTCGCCATTGTCATATTGCTATGGGGATTTTAACCGCTAATAGGAAATATAGCACTCCCTTCGATCGCTGGGGCCAGTGTCCTCCTCGTGCTGGACTCGGGAAGCTTGACGCCATATATGGGTCTATGGACCACTTGGTTCTCCTACTGGCCCGGTTGATGGACTTCTGCGATAGAGATCGCCAAAGAAAACTCAAGGTTTTGGAAACTACAGGAGGTGAATGGAAACCCAATTCTGGATTTTACAAATTCATGGCTCGTTTCGGACATAGCGATTCGCGAGGTCGAAATGCCTACAGCCAGCCATTTCAAACTCCCTCGACAGCGCCAACTGTAGGGGTTTCCCTAACGAGATCAAAGAATATGTTTCCCTCGGACGATGATTTCAACAACAGAACACATGGCGCTGATCAAACTGCAACACCAAATCTTAACAGCGACCAACCGACGCGCTTCCAAGATCAGGGCTTTAAAAAAACTCAAATGTATGGTATGGTGCCTTCACATGGCCCTGCTCCCCTCCCACCTGGTTTTGCAGATTCGGCATACACTTCCGATCCTACAACTAGGGATAACGAGAAAAATCTCCGGAGAATCCCCGAAAGTGACTGTGAGGCTGAGTGGGAAAGCATTCGGGTTGCTTTTGATGTCCTCATCAAGGGCCTCGGACCCGACTTCGACCCTCTTCCGCCAGACAGTACCACGCCCATCTCAACACCATTCGGACCCGCTGTACAGTATCGCACACATACAATCGCTGCCTTTTGGGGGTTTTATTACTCTGGCCGAATCATATTACACAGGGTGCATCCCTCTATGCCCCCTGCGGCGATGGTAGCTGCAGGCGTTGCCGCCTCTACCACGGCACAATACGCTCAGAAAGTCGGCAAGATTACAGCCGGAATTTATTATCCGCAACGTTATAACCTTGAAGCCGGTAGCCTAAATCCGAATCTTGGAGCAGCGCTAACGGAAGTAACGGTTCCCTTGTTTTTCGCAGGAGTGCAGTATACCGACCGCGCCCAGCGGGGTTGGACCGTCGCGAAGCTACGTGATATCTCTCGTCTCACTGGCTGGCAGTCAGCCTCAGCGATTGCAGCTGGATGCGAGACCGCATGGTGTCGTTCTGCTGAGCTTGGCGGAGGTCCGCCATATGAATATACAAGAAAGGGTCCTGGGGAAGAGGTGAGTCTGTCAAATGTCAAATTTAGTGTTAACTGCATACGAACGCTTTTGATGCATGGTGACGTGTACTCATAAATTTAATGACAGAAAGCGAGACATGTCTCTCGCTCGCAGGAAGCCGACTGGCAAGTGTCGACAGAGCCAAACAACGATCGACGGTTTGTCACGGTCAATAAGTCTCTGCGCTCCCATTGGGCCATGGGTCTATTGGAGTTAGAGAATGACTTCGTTAATCTACATGTTGTAGACCATGGCTAACAAAAGACCTATCAGCCCACACCTCAACTTACAAATGTCGGGCCCCGAGAAGTACCTTTGTAATTTCTACCGACTAGGAGCGTCCCCAAGCGCCTACCTATCCTCCGATTTAATCACTCGCTCAATAGGCAGTATGTATAATACATATTATTTGGCGTATACCGTCAGAGCATTGGCCTTGTCATTTCAAAACTTCTAGTGATTTTGCATCTTGATATCACCCCCGCATGACCGGATCACAAGTTGAATGTCTTCAACCTAATAATTTATATGTTGCTTACTTTGCTAGCATTAGGTCACTTTTAGCATTGGACCCGCTATTTATAGTAGCAGCTTTTTAAATACATGCAAAGTTTTGGGCACTGATTCTTGCATAGCCGAATAATGCTGATCTTAAAATCTCACGGTCGCGCCGGTCACTAAAAACCATATCTTGGATACAGTTAGATATCTCTAGCCCGGAACTCAAACTGAGCGGTTAATTCGCTCTCTGATAGACCATACAGATGAGATGGCATTGACCAAGAGGAAAAATCCTGAGCTTCAGGACGCGAGAGCATAACAGGTGACAACGGGGTCATGGTCTTCTCAAGTCGTGTCATTAATACAAACATTGATACAGGCAAAAGCAATAAGCTAGTCAGCCTCAGGAAACTAAATGGAAGTCCTCACCGGAAGATATCTGCCCAGGCCTGATTCGGCTGTCATCACATCCGTTCCTATTATATACTCATCCTTCATTGAAAGCGATGAGTTTTTAGCTATAAAGCATTTCACATTACAGAGAGGGATATCTCGGGGCGTTTCATTACCCGTAGAATAGAATAATGCTTTGTTATTTTTTTAATTTTTTTTTTTTTTTTCCTGTCATATGTATTCGGATTCAAAAGTGACAAGAATGCTCTGGTCCTAGGCCTTAAGGAAGTGCCGTCGAATCAACAGGTAGTTGCAAGGGTGGGTTATAAATTATACCCATTTCCGGAATGGCTCAGGTAAAAGACCTGCCTCCTTCGCACTTTTTATCATAGTACTAGTATGTAGCCATAGGGACTCTCATGGGTATCCAATTACTGGGTAATTGAGGAATTTGAAAACTACATGAACTCCTATTGTACTTGTGCTTGTGAACTTGAGAGAATAAATTAATCAGTATCACCGATATTATCGGTTTTTGTTAATTGAGGTAGGTATAATTCAAGTCTACTCCATCCACGGCTGGACTCAGCAGGTGGGCTGTATGATCGATTTACCAAGGAATTCGCAGAAGGAATATGTATATCAAACATCGACTGTCGAGAAGTGGAGGCGGCCAAGGAGAAAATCACGGGTGATCGGGCATCATTAGAATATTTTATATCATATTATCACTTGTTCACCTTGCATTGATGCGCTAAAGAAGCGGCTACTTGTGTTGGTAGGTATGGATTATATATGTAACTAATCTAAAGGGGTCCACTGGTTTGTAGAGCAAAAAGCCTAAACTCGGACGAACTGGGTAAAAAAATTGCTGGGATCCTGAACAACGACTCTCCACACTATCTATCTATATTGCTCTACATACTAGGCCAACGACGGTTTCTAAATTGAAATCCGACCGAGCTACCTTGGTTGGCATGGTGAAAGAAGTCGCAGTGGTCGGAAATCGAAGTGGACTAACTTCAAATTTTTAGTAGATTGCACTATATTACTATCATAATACTACATGCATGATAATAATGGTATCATAGCCATGTAATCTCTTGTCCTTCGGTTTAGGTAAGGATTGTAGGATGAAAAAGGCTAACTGCAAGTTGGAAACTTCAGGTTAGATCTCAATTGCAAGACTGATCGCCTCGAGTTCAAGTTACGCAGACGATATTGACAGCACCTCAAGAGTGGCGAACCAGATTTAACTAGATGCTGCTATTGCTAACATGGTGACTCTGGTGAGCTTCTTGCTTCTTTCATCGCATAGTATGCATTAAATCGTTCGTTACAATCATATCATTGTAAAGCGTGTGGGTATGGCTAACCAGAGAGTAGGTTAAGCCACAATATGCAATGCTGAAGTGTCACAACTTAAGCGTGGTGATGAGAACTGATTTACCTGATCACTGGTCGCATTCCTGTAGCATTTACAATTGACCGTCTTTTCTAGGCCCGATGATCGAAAATGCTTGATGGCTAAGTGTTGGAAGATCCGATACTACAGGGATCGGCTGTTGACCTGTCATTCATTGCAGGGAGCTGTTGGCGACCATTTGTCGACATAGATGCGTTCTGCACCTATCATAGTGATTATACCAAGTTATCACAGTAGGAAGCCCTATCTAAGCTGATAGTTAACCAGATTCCTTGATGCTGTGGGTGCGACGGTAGTCTGGATTCTGGACTCTGCGTTTGCCGGGAGACCTCTTTGAGGCTTAACTTCCATCTTTGGATTTAGGTAAACGGTGAGGCCCGAGTCATGCATGTATGTAATTCTACTGCAGACGAATCGTGCCTCTAGTCTTTAGGGTAAGCTTAGATCAGGAGACCTTCTTTCTCCACTATGCACGTACCAAGTACATTGCTTGCACTTCCGTCAGAGTATGGATCCTCTGATCAAGCTAGGTACATTACATGTACAGTACAGATCTGTCGGAGTACTTTTAAGCAGTTGACTTATCATTCAGCACATCTTTCCTGCCATCACTTATCTATTACATGAGGACGTTCTAATATGACAACTAATATACCATCGTACCTTTGTGATATATAGACAATATAATCCATTCCATGTCTCCGTACGACGACTATCGCTCTGAACGAGACGAACGTGTCTACACCTCTCGTGGAGCCGCTGTCAGGGAGCGCTCCAGACGACGTGTGGAAGATGACCGGTTTAAACACCGCTTCTTCGAAGAGGGGAGATATGGTCCTCCCAGACGACCGGAGAGGTTCTATGAAGAGGATGACCTCTATGTCTCACACACTGGAGTTGGACCACTAGTCTCGTATGACCGCCGCGCCGCAGAAGAGCCGCCGCCTCCTCGTCTGTTGCGGCGGCAGTCCTCTCTGGACACCTTTGACCGGATTTCATCACGAAGGGTTGACCGCAGTGCTACTCCGGCCCCACGATCTCGTCGGCGGGCGTCGCCTGCTCGATACACCGAGCGCGACTACTACGAAGACATCCGTATTGCGGAGCCAGACTACTACGGCGACGAAGAGTTTAGACATTTGCACGAGCGAGAACGCTCTGATCGCCATATGCGTCAGAGAGGAAATAACGGTGGCGAATTAATCCGGGAGCAGGTTGTTGAGGAGAAGCTAATTGAGAAACCCTACCCGCGGAAAGGGAAGACTCGCATGCCGAAGAAACTAGTACATCTACGCGCCATCATCGAGTTGGGATATCCATTTGAGGAACTGGTACGATATAGTCGCTCGCCTTGTATCAACGATCGCCTGTTAAAATCCTAACCCTCGATAGGACGAAATGATCATTATTCTCAAGGCACTTTCGAAAGAACAAATCGATGAAGTCGTCACCTTAAGTAGAAGGATGAGGCGAAGGCCTGAAAGTGAGTAGCCTGATGAGTCCGTGAAACGGGCTTGCTACTGATTCTTCTACAGCTCTGAGTACTAGGAGGGCGGAAAGGTTTTCACCTCCTAACCGTGAGAGGTTTTCAGAGAGAGTTGTCGAGCAAGTCTTTGCGGATCCTCGCCCTTCCCGCTCTTCTCGTTACGATGCTCGCGTTGTAGAGAGATCGCCATCTCGATATGGCGCCCGTTCTCGAATTCGTGATGAGGTCACTGAGAGACGGGAATTTCGAACGGCGCCACGTCCACGGTCTGTCTCAGTCCATTATTCCCGTCGCCGGGAGTCATCACCCATCCGCATTGTTGAACGCCGTGATCATGATATAGATAGTGACGTTGAGATCGAAGAGGTCATCGCTGGACCTCTCGTTCTGACGGAGCGCCCGCGGCGCACAGGCTTTGATATTCAGGCGGAAATTCAATCATTGGAGGCAGAGAGGAGGCTCCTCCAGTTAGAACGACGGGAGAGGGGCCGTGGAGGGGTGGATATCATTCGTGACACTGAGATCACCGAAAGTGACGGCGACCGTGAAGAGATCATTGAGTTAAGAAGGGACCGTAAAGGTAAGATGCTCGCGTTTGAATGTTAGACTAGGTGGCGCCATTTGAGTCCTAACAAGAACTCCATGGCATAGTTCCCAACTCACGAGTTCTTCGTGCTATGATGGCGACTCTTACATGACAATTTGCCGACCACGTCTATACTACAAGGGCAGTCTTCAAGTAATGCGTACAACAGTGACTTACCGGAGACAGTTATTATCCGTTTCTTACTGCAAAATATTTGATATATATTTGCTTATGAGTTATTATGATTGATTGATGGCCTTCTATTTATGAAGAACCGACATGTAACAACTAAAGGGTTTACGGTTTTAGCTACGGGCGATCCATCCACACTCTTTTAGACCGACTAATGATTTTCTATGAATGACCATGGCTTGGCCGTTGATGCCATTACTGCCCAGACTATACGTCTCATTATCCACATGTATAGTAGCGACGTAAATGCAGCACTATGTTTCTTTAATTTTTTCGGTCTATCCGAAGGACGTATTGCCGCAAACCTCGGCGGAGTTACTGTGGGAAGAGTTTTTTGTCATGTGAATCTTGTCAGGAGGACAACAATAAAAGTTACTATGAGTCCGATTATTATCAGATCATCTATCATACGAATGGGACTATTGCCTGCGGATGACTTTTATTGCTTAGTGCCCTAGCCTTTGCCTCACTGACGCGACTAGAGTAACACTGACTGTTTGCGATTCTAAGATCATAAAGATGACGGAGCGATAGTAGATTATGTGATGGGGGGGATGCCGTTGCTTGGATTACTTGGAGTACCCGTCGCAGTTTTGTACAAACCTCCTTACATCGGGCGCCATGTTGGGCCCGAAGAATTGCCTACCTAGCTAATAATGATATATAGGGCAGGGCGTTGGCCCTGACCAGGGTGTGTCCTATCATAAAACTGGGTGACTCCCGTAGGCTGCATGGGCTTGGTGCGCGAGGGTTCCGACTCAGGTCCCCGTTATGAATAGCGTCTCCGGGCAGGAAGAGGTCACGGTCTTGAGGACCCATCACGAAGTGAGTTCTGCTTACGGAGCAGAAAGGGATCGTAAAGATCCATGGCGAAATGACCCTTGCCCCCAGGCAGGAAGTAATCCTGATGACCCATCATTACTTGTCTGTGTATTCATCAGGGATATATGATGTCGAAGGCCTCCAGCCGACAAGACCGTTCGAACAAACGTAGTCATTACTTGTGCTCTGTCATGATCGGTATGATCGAGTCGACATCACAGTAGGATATCTGAATCTGGTCTCAAAGGGGTCAAATTGAGCTCAAAGAATCTTCTAGGTCGCACTATTAGAACTGGCCAAGAGAAGATTGAAGGGAGACCTGAGTCACCTGACGTAAATGAAGTATTTTAATACCACCGAAGGCAAGGAATAGTTTGATACCACCGAGGTAAGGCGTGTTTGCGTGTCGAAGTCAAGACGGGGGTGAGATGTAGTATAGTTCTATAATTTGTTAATCTCTAACCGGCTAAATAAGAAGTTTGTACCAGTTTACCGCCTCGTCTCAATAATTTCAACGATTTCCCCAAATCCCGTTCGTTTCGTTGATCGTTATTAATTTTCGGTTATAAAATAGGATGGATGGAGACTGTGGTGTAAGTCACTGGATCACAGCCCGTCGGCGAGGAGTGCTGTCGCGCATTGTGGCTCGCGAGACCAATGATCACAACGGTGCGCTCAGGCAGTGCTCGTCCGGCCGCTTAAAGACATATAATAATATATAGAGGCTGACCGCTCATACAAACTGCCTTTTCTTACGGTGCCTTTTACTCCCCCGCGCCACCACGTTGATTCTTTTCTCTTTAGGATGTTCTAAAGCCAGCCATCATTTATCTTCAATTCCAAGAGAGTAAAATTTCAATGGTGGTTGTATCTTCGCGTTAGCATGTGAGGGTTAAGACCTCTTAGTAATACTCGTGCTACGCACTTGTTAATTATTCCATTTATAGTTAGCCTTGGCTTCATATTTCTAAGTATCCGTTGTAATAACTTTCCTTCTCTTCCCCTCTTTTCTTCTTTAACAAAACCCTCTTTGTATATACGGCTCTGCTAGGGATAGCACGATTAATATGAGGCCGCGGGTGCTGACTTTACCACTACACCACATGCCTAGGCAGGTCATCCTGTTTGGCACAACTTATAATAGATCTCTATTGAGTATGATCACTGCACAATTAACACTATGGTGTTGGAACTCTATATCTAGCCCACTTGTCTTAATTTGCATCGCTGAAGTAATTGTATATAATTTACTATGATTGGTTGGTTCAAGTAGGCCTATTTCCCGGTTAGGAAAAGACTACCTATTCGGGAAAGGTACAAACCCGGCTCAATTCCAAAAGTTTTTTCCATGGGTGAATTTCCCTACCCTGCGTAACAAATTCTCAAATTCTAAGTGCTTTATTCTGTTAGTTGATTAATTTGATTCAATTGAAAGTAGTCTGATAGATATCACTTCGTAAAGTGGACAAGTTAATTTTTGAAAATGGACATTTTCTCCCGGAAATGTGGGCTGGATATAGAGTTCCAACACCATAGCATATACTTTTGTACATGTATGATATAGACTAATCTTAACCTCAGGCACCAAGGCTTTGATCGGCTCGGTAAAACTCTCAGCTCCGGTCGGCATATAGGAGCTACTAGACTATTTCTACAGTACAACCTGGCTTCTATCATAACATGCTTTTATTAATTGGCTCGTGCTTATAGCCTCTCTCTATTGGGTTGGCCATAGAAAAAATTAACATTCTTCAAGATGAGAGGCCCCCCGTTGAGTGTTGCAACATTCTTCTTCACAATCCTTTCTATTTCCGCCTGTGCCTCCGCTTTGAAATTCGATCTGCCCGCTTTTCCAGGTCACAGCGGGCGGAATGAACGATGCGTACGAAATCTGGCTTCCGGTGGTCAACTTGTTGTTGTGACTGCAATTGTGAGCGGCGAAAGAGGGGATGGTCAGGTTGTTAATATGCATGTATGTTTCTGAGTTCCCCACTTGATACAAGATCTTTTCTCCCTTTTCCCTTTTCATTTTTGATTGTTTTACGGCCATTTCACTCTGTGGTAGATAGGGAGCGGAGACTAGGCAGTGAATATTTTCCATTGGGCTCTGCTTTCATTTATTTGCTGATAGAATTCAATCTTCACGTTAGATCAAAGACTCTCTTGGAAACGAACATGGCCATCCTAAGGACATTGCGGGCGAAACTCGACAAGCATTCACCTCAGCCGCCGATACCTACTTTGACGTTTGCTTTGAAAATCAACTTGTCTATCGCCGTAAGAACTTCTTTTTCTTTCTTGTAGTCGCCGCTACAAAGGACAGAAACCGAGGGACGTGATTCGAAAGAGGAAATAAATTAAAGGCATACCATACCTTATTGTGATTTGTGACCACTGATGATTGCATCGAAATGCATAACAGAACCCAAAGGACCTAGCAATCCTTTCCGTCAAATTGAACTAGATGTCGATATCGGCGCAGATGCCCGAGATTGGTCTAGCATCCAGGCCCAGGAGAAGCTTAAGCCCATCGAAACCGATCTTCGGCGTATGGAGGAGTTAGTGAAAGAGATTGTCGACGAGATGGCCTATCTAAGAACCCGTGAGCAAAAGTTACGGGACACTAATGAGAGCACAAATGAGCGTGTTAAGTGGTTTGCGTTCGGCACAATGGGCATGCTAGTTGGATTGGGCGCCTGGCAAGTCGTTTATCTGAGGGCTTATTTTAGGTCTGTAATTTTCCCTACCTTTCTCTCTCCATGCAAGCGCATCATAAATGTCGCTCTATACTGACTATTTCTATTATAGATCGAAGCATCTTATCTAAATGTCTTACACGGTCTCTTACGCTATCTTTCTATCAAATGGGTCCTGAACAAGAAGGAAGAATGATTTAATATCGCAATCTATTATAAACTTCTTAAACCATGCTTATGTTCCCATTATCATATTCAGCATACCCCTTTAACCGCCATGTCTTAACACCGTGATTTTCAAAAGGATGATGAGTGTTTGTGATTCCAGGAGCATTCGAACTCTTATGACGCTACCTTATTTTGGCCTCGCTCGTCACCACTTTACAAGCGCAAGAATATACATAACCAAAAGTATACTACTGTGTTTAACCTCATTTTTCATGGAACTTAACGGCCATATGGGTGTTGAACCCTATATATACTACATAACTACTCACTGAGTTGGGATCTGCATGGAGCTCTGTGATTTCGGAAGAGAGACTTCAATTTTACATCCATACAATAATTTCAAACTCCACGGCTGAGTTTAGTTGCATTAGTTCTAATACAATGATACACGTCTAACCAGATCGTATTGTCGTACATTTGATCGCTTAGTAATATATCAGTAATCATGTGGTTATTGATAGCAATATAAGGCTAAACCATAAAATGCTTAGCGTAAGTACGCAGGCGGACTGCAACCGACCCCGGACTTTTTTCTGCTTATTAGTAAGCGTTTGTTTAGGGCAAGTGGTTCAAAGTGAGTGCGCATCACAAAAGTTATTTGTGGTTTTCCTTGCACTTTCATTGTCGCAAGATGGATTAGACTTACATCTTCACTAATCTGAGTCCATTATTTCAACATTTAAATCAGTAGTGAATCAGGATAATCATACAGAATGTAAGGCAGGCCTGGATCAATTGGTTCGGATATCTATTCCGCCGTATGATATCTCTGATGCTGAAATGAAAAGCTAGCGAAACATAGTCTTCACTGGCATTCCAGGCAATAGTCTATAGATCATGGAGGTCTAAAGCCTATGCAGATCAGTCAATTAAAACGGCCAATTAAGAAATAGACCTCAATCTAGAGCACGCCTGGCATGCAGTTTTGTCACGGTTGGAATCTTGTGCTTTAGTGTCCTGGACACGCAGAGCGATACAATTGGGACCAAACCTTTGAATAAGGCGAAGTCTTCTGCATAGTTAGATGCCAAGGTCTTCTTCACACGTTGGGTCCTCTGTTGTGGTGTCCGGGCTCACGCTCCCTTGAAATTTTGCCTTATATGCATATAGTCACGACTACTGAACGGCTAAACCCTAGAGTAATAAACTGTTTGAATTAATATAATAATTAGGAAACCTCTCAAGGCACACCCCCAATTTCCGGAAGAGGCATAGTGGAGAGGGCTTGGTTCTTCTTAATATGAGACGGTAGGAAAGCATTTGTAACAGGCTAGATATAGAATTAAGAAGCGCACTCGACGGATGCAAGCTACATTAAAGCCCTGGCTCTCAATCCTAGAGGTAATATGGCGCACAAAAAAGTGCAAATGTAAGATTGCAGTTATAATGAATAGTTGTCCAAAAAAGAACTCTATCGGCGATTAAGTTGGGAAAGGATGATTTTGAAAAAACTTCCTCTACTCTATTGTATTATTCTATTATTCTATTCTACCGCATCATTTTATGCACGGGCAGGTCATGTGGTAGCAGGCAGGAGTCAAAACTTGTCGATTACAACCGCTGCGAAGCGCCACTCCAATCTGGTCGGAGCAAGCTAGAATGGGAAACGGAGGAGTTATGGGAGTTTGTTAGAGAGGGGCCTGAGAGTCCTGTCGCGCATAATTTTAATATTCTAAACGATGGTCTCTAAGTAATGAAAGACTCCTCGAATTGTCATGTACATACACCCAGGAATCCCGATGCCAGCGGTATCAAGATCAAGGTATTTCGACCGAGACCATCCTCGTTTAATAAGGCCGCATAGGATTAAGAGCCAATAGCCACACGACAATATCAATATATTTAGGTGATGAAGGTTGGGAGTTGCTACGATCCCTCTCAATGCAGTGCTACATAAGTGTAAACGGGGGATTTTTTTTTTTCCTTTGTTTAAAAATTCCCCAGCGAATATACATGATGATACTAAGCCTCCTCATAAAAAATCAACTCCATTCATGGTTTCTTCAACCACGCTCAGAAAACCCCCCCAGAATGAAAGGGACCGATAAGAAATGGTGGCAAGACCGGGATGTTACGTTACTCCTTGCGAAAGTTGAGGAGTTTTCTTGGAGCTTCTGGAGATGCTTGGATACGTTTGTCCATAGAGATATTATAGGTAGAGTTCAATCGTGGCCAGTCGACAGGATTCACATCCCCTTGTATGTAACTTGTGCAGTACATAGAGACAACAAATGAGGTAGTTAAAGAACAAAGAAGTTAGGCAATGGTTTTCAGAACAGAGCTCCAGTGCTTTGATAAAGGTGCAGCCCGCGAAGCTCGTGACCATAATAATAGTAATTAATGTCTTTCAGGCTATAATACACCTATCTGCATGGTTAGTACTTCTCCAATCGCCATGTATTCAGAGTTTGAAGCGACGATGTCGTGCATGGATGTTGAGAGCTAAGGACTTGCCCCCCCCTACAACTGAAGGCATTTTTCCATCAACGAAATAGCCTTGTCGTTGTGGCCTTGGGGCCTGAACATGAATGCAAGATTGTTCATGGTAACTCAGTGTGTCTGGATGCTCCTCTCCAAGCGCCCTTTTTCTCATCCCTATCACTTCTAACCCCAGCTCTTCAGCCTCTTTCCATTGGCCTATCTCTCGAAATGCTAACGCGAATTTGCCACCTTGCTCATGACTTTCCAATAAAAATTCCTTCCCTCTACCGTGCTTTTCACAAGTTCGGATATGTGGAAGAAGCCGGCGACGGAGTGTATAGTCCTCTATTACTAAGGTAATCGCTGCTCAATGATGATACTAATAATTCTCGTGTGGCCGTGAAAGACTCAACCAATCACCCTGAGGTATCCGGTCCCGAGCCAGGAATGGACCAGAACATGAATTGAGAAGAACTTCTCTAACTTATCCTTCCCGATTAATGAGCACGAGAGTAAAGTAGAAATCCCTCCCCTAAACAGAAATGGATCCCAGATGCCACCGGAATCAAGTTGTAGGATCTGATTTAAAAGATTCGCATTCTTATCACCATTATTTTCGGTGCCCTTGCCTACTTCTTGGCTTCTCCGCTACACGCTTGAACATTTCTTCCATCATTCCTTCATTGCAAAGGAAAGTAAAAATCATCAATATTTGCAATGCGATCGCTGAATACTGGGATCTTCTGAGGTCTCTTCCCTTGGCGGCGCGTTCTATTGCCATATATGAGATATCCCAGGTAGTATATATGCCCGGTTGCGTATCGATGCGCCTTTGTACGTCGGGTTCTTGAGGATCTCTTTCCGGTGGTTATGGAAAACCTTAGGATAGTCTTCAACTTGGGCGATATTCACCCATATTAATAGAGACCCCGGCTAGGTCAATCGCCAAAGCGAGAAAACCAAGTTCTTGTACTATCGGCATTGCCAAGCGACGTAAACCATCATCCTTTTCATTAAACCGCGAAGCCTTTAGGAGTAGTATAACCGCATCATCACTTTCCATTTCATTAGTTTCCGAGACGGCTTCGGTTGAAAGTGAATGTCCTAGAGCTGGGTTTCTGCTCGTGTATAAGATGTTTCCATTGTCACCAATTGGCAAAAAGGTCATTTAAATCTTTTGGCGTTTCACACCCATCGAATAGTAACAGCCATTCCTGGGCTAATGCCGATAACCAGCGTAAAACATCCTTAATGTTATCATTTAAGCCTTTTTTTAATTGCAAGATCTTTATAACCCTGTTCGATTATAATTTTATTGCTTGCATCAACCAAGATAATATGTGAGAATCCATTCAAAATTAGCTAGGAACTAAATATAAATTATAAGTCCTCATCTCGCTTGAAACTCGTCCGCAAACTTAAGCGCAATCTGAGATTTCCCAGATCCGCCGAGTCCGTATAGCAAGTATTCTCGTCTCGGAGAAAAGCCGTCGGGTCGGGCAGCAAAGAAAACATCTAACTGGTGCAATATTGTCTCTCGTCCGGTAAATATTGCGCTAGGCTTTGGTCGGATTTGAATACGTCCAGTGTTTATATCTCGCATTTGAGGAATTTTACCTGATTAGTCGGTTAGAATAGGGGTAGGTACATAACCGCACTTCGATGACTAACATATATTTCCTAGCGTCGCACCAGGGCCCTTCCTTGGCATGATCTCCACGACCGATAGCGATCCGTTTGAAGGATGTAGGAGCAGCGGTTGTTGCGCGAGCCGCTTCCCAGATTCTGCAGTTTACACTGACGAGTTCTCTGATGGAGTATGTTCGGAACCGTCGAGGTTAAGGAAAATTACTTGCCGGCATGGCACAGACGGATGATTTTCCCTTGTTCGACTGGTTTGATATGTCAAGCATAAACTCCCCAAGCTTTATTTTGGAAACAAGTTCTTTCATTTGTTTTCAAGTGTTGTAGCCTTAGATGTCCCATCTTGGAATATCCGCTTTCTACTATCTTTTGAGAATATAGCGCCAGAAAGTGAGTTATAAATTCGCAAGGCCTGCTCAGTTGTCATCCGCAGTCGACCAAGCATCAGCGTAATAAGCCTATAAGAAAGCCATGTTCGTACAAAAACCTTCTTACTTTGATATGCACGTGTGTTGAATGACTTGGGAGTCAATACCTACCCTCCTGTGCCGGTTCCTCCAATAAGATCAAAAGAATCACAAGGCCGCGGCTGTTCTGTAAACTCCCTGTCATACTTGATTCGGCTCATAATCTCGTCCAAGTAGTTCACATAACCCTCAGATGCCACCTCCATCTACGTATCGTTAACCTAGGGCCGGATACAATGGGAAATCTGTTAGAGTACCTAGGGCTAATGAATTTAATGGCCGACTTGTGGTAGGTACGGCACTCTGTGCCATCATGATGACTGTAGTGAATCAATAAGGGTAGCTTATTGTAATGGAGAGGAGATATATTGTTTAAAGAAAAGTTGGGCGAGGGCCTTCCGTGATGCAGTGATGCGTAGTAGTATCATATCAGAATTATAAGAGCTGGATTACGATAAGGGGGGCAGTGTGGCGGTGCCGCGGGGCCTTGGATAACATACTGACTAAGGTATAGCATTCTGCTCGACAACTTGGAGGAACACCGTAAACTATAGCCTGTCTTAGACCACTGATTCTATCGAGACCTTGGGGTACATATCAAATCCTTTCCCCGCATGCTCTTTTATTCTAATTCCCCAGACAATCGTCTCTGATCATATCATGTATCTTAACGCCCTTGCAGTCGGAAAAGGAAAGGGAATGAATGACCTTTGGGAAAGATGACGATGACACATGACTTTTCTCAACCTACCAAGAAGATATTATTTATGTTCCTAGATATCATCTTGATTCTTTATCACATGGTTTCCCTTCAATAGAGTACACTCATTTGTTTATTGCAGTCATCAGCTACAGTTCGCTTCTGTAATTATCTCATCCCATGACAAGTTCCCAAGCTCCAGCTTGCATAAACAGCCCAATATCCGCTGGATCGTCTTCTCTGAGAGACCCAGAGCCTGCAATCTCCTTGAGGTCTTCCCAGTCACGGCGATCCTTTTCAATAACCTCACTCACGCCAAAGGCGTAAAAAATCTCCACGAGTCTCCAATGGCAGTCTAAAAGTTCGGCGCTGGGAGCTTCAAATCTTGGGCATCTTTCGGCAGCGTAAACTCAATGCGTTAATCCCCGGGGAGAGAGTTTCTATCATCGGGCGGAACATTATCCTACACATTCGGCTCGTACACATTGTCCTTGTCGTAACAGCATATCCCGTTTGAAAGATCGTTGATATTCTCAACTATCATTTCGATGTCTCGAGCTTTCGGAAAGCAGCGATAGAGTATCGCGTTTTTCTGCAATGCCCTTCGGAGTGCCTTACCTCACTATATGTTAATACGCCTTTATTAGGGCGCAGGATATATTACCGATGATTTATCCCATGATCCATAAGCAAAGGGAATAATGTGTGCAGCTTCGAGGAGCGCGAACTTTACACTGACCGGACGGCCAAGCTCCACCCGGTGATTACGGACCATCTGGCCAGAGACGACACAGTAGCCACCACGTTTCAAGCACTTTTCCCCAAAAGTCTGTCAACCTGCGCGCATCAGGTGACACATCTTGTGTGTAGAATCCATTAGAGTCAAGACACCATGCCTGCGGAGTTTTTGAAGCCTATGGGGCATTGCAAAGACAATTCCGTGACTAAAAATCTCTTTCGATCTTCTTTCTTGACGTTTCATCTCGCTTGGTTTGAATATTCTCGTATTGACATCTGTTTTGTTAGAGGAATTCTAGCGCTCGCAGCAACTGAATCTCCCATTGTTGAACACGGTCTCGTTGGCGGAGATCTGGATCGGCTTTCTTCATAGGTCGAGACTAGTTATGGATATCCCCTAGGGTAATATAGTTGCCCCCAGCATCGATAAGCTGTTAATGATCGTCAATAAAGATGTCAACACCTTGTAAACTGCTAAGGGTGTTAGTTGGAGCGGCATTTAGCCAGGCAAGCTCCTCCACTTTCTTTCGGATAGCGTCATTTCTCCTGAACTTGTCCATGTCGTCTAACGCATGCCAGTAACCGTGATGGAGCGCCCCTTCCCCCCCAAATCACTATGCCATTTTTCGGAACACTAACTTTCACATGTGGCTTTTCAAAGCTCTCCTTTAGACTGATAGACTGAGAACGTGCAACTGTTTCTGAATTTTCATCCGCTTTTGGTTTCCACTCCTTCGCATCTTTGCGGCAGTCATAGTATGTAAGCTCTGCATCATCCCCTTGCCGCTTCTGCTTAGTATTGTATGACCATACATTGATAACGTAGGGCCAGTAGATATCGAATTGCTCGCAATTCTCGAAGTGAATAGGCTCGACAAGGCCGTGAAGCCGGCGGCATCGGCGGGCAAGTCGGTACGGTAATTGATACACGGCATCATGGACTTTCTTAGGGGGAACCATGTTTTCTAAATCAATGACAACATGGGCTACACCGTTGCTTAATTCAGAGATGATAGTGAAATCGATTAGTGGTTAATAATTAAATGATGTGTTTATTTTTGAAGTTCTAGTGTTGACAAATTTCTTATTCCCCTTTATTTTCACACAGCAACGTGCTATCGCTTATTTTTGGCACACACGTAATCTATGAGTGCCTGAATTTTATTATATACCTCGCCAAGGCCGTTTGTGCCTAAGAAATCAAGCGACGACTAGCACCGCCAGTAGGGGATAACTATGTATGGAGTATATACTACCTATACTTATTATGTATGCACAAATTTGTGCCAGTACGATAACATATCCAATCTGGGCAATCTTTATTGTTCGCAAGCGATGCGTCTACGAATATGAACAGTCTCGGAGAATTTGGTTCATCCTCAGTTAGCTCTTGGCTTTGTCAAAAGCAGCTTCAGGCTAGCACACCGTAGCGATACATATGTAATGGTACCGGCCAAGAGCGGCGCTATACCTAAGAAAGAGAGTACTGGTATATAAGCACCCAACTACGCTGCTACGAAGTTAATAATAAGTGCCAACTTATAACAGCTCTGCTAGCAAGTTGCATAGAGGATACAGTCGTGAGCTAAGCAATCTGGTTAAGATGTCCGATGACAAGCAAAAGCATAGGGGTGAGACGGATATTTTCGACTTCAAGTTGACTATCTTCCGCGATCTTTGCCGCAAGGTAGGTGTTCCCTATGGCGCATATTTAGATGTCGGTGCTGAAGGATAACGCCCTAGAATACTAACTATTATGACAAAATGAACAACAAAGGTATCTCATACGAGATTATGTGTCAACTAATCAAAGCCCACTTCGAGACGGACGAGCGCAAGTAGGAAACGATAGGGCTCCTATCGAATTTACGAATTTTGAAGTTCGACAAATCCGTACGAATCGAACTCGAATTTAGCCAGATTCGATTTATAAGTTCGTAAAATTTATAATCATACATAGATAATTTACCCGCATGAAATAATGTTGCTGTACATGACTATTTTACATGCTTTTTAATTGGTTCCTTCGAATCAAGTTGTCGATGGAAAAGAGATGGGTTAGGGAGGGAGTTCTGTCAATCAGGGATGTTTTATGATGGAGATGTTTTATGATGGAGAGGAAGAAGTTTGGTATTCTGAGGATGCCAGGTGGCAAGACTGTACAGACTGCTGACTAAGGATAGGGGTGAGGCGCCTAGAACAGGGCAAGAGAACTTTAGCCAGCATTTTACCTCTACTACGTGATAAACGAATACCACACAGAAGGCAGCTTGCGTGACAGGCTCATCAACACTTGCAAGGGAGTGAAGGCATGTGTATATGCTTGTCTCAAATCCGCACCAACACTCGAAGGATTATACGTCGGGCTACCTGATATGATTGTACATGATTGTTAGGGAACTAGAGGATGTTCCTCAACATTGGATTAAATACTTGTAGGGAAACCCTGACAAGCTGCGGCTAGGGTTATGGAAGATAGGTCATACTTGAAGGAGGAAAAGGATGTAAGTACCCCTAAGGCCTCCCTAGTAAGGTCTCTCTCTTTTTCCTCTCCTTGCAAGCAAAGGTCTTTGTAAATAGTCATAGGTAGCTACCCGAATGAACCTCTTTACAATGATGCTGGGGCGAACCTTGCAAACCGAAGGTTCAAACAAAATGCAATGCCAATGCCAATTACCGCTAAAGAAGTGCTTACCGGACAATCGCCATTGTTAAGAGATACTATACACCATTATAACAAGCATATCATATTATTGCCGACGAGCTAAAAGGCACAACCAACTAAAGACGTTACCAAAGATATGATGCTACAGATGACAGTGAAAGTAGTATTCGTCTAGGGTCGATTGTTCGTCTGGGTCATTACGGCTGATCGATGGCTGATCGATCGATTTGAGGATGGGGATTCGTATGAGCGAGTTCAACCCTTCGGTTGAATTAGCCTATTCACTTATCTCCTCCCTGGTCAATCTATGTTGTTCCTCTTCTGCCAAACACCTTGCAAAGTTCGTGAGCAATAAAGGATCGTGCTTGTTTGTGGACAAACACGTCATTTGCGCGAAGATAGTTCCTTAGTTCTGGTACATAATCCTTGGCTTCAGTATCGAGGGTGCTTTTCTCAAAACTGTCGAAATCCTCCACGTAGACTTCCCATGGATCATAGTCCCTATGCTGTTTGTGTTTGTAAACAGCTAATCAGTAAGCGATATAGCAACTGACGATTTCCCCCGTCAGGTCTCTTGAAAGATCGATCTGTTTACCGTAATTCGTAATCTCATATTTCGGTTGGTTAGTCTGACTGTCTAGATTTGTCATCTTGGTAATGCTGAGAGAAATGAATAATAGCCGTAATAAAACTTGACAAACATGTGATGACCGCGAGGAATAGACGGTGGTGATATTCAGCGAGCTGAGATGGCGCTATAGCGTATCCTTCTTCGAGAACTAAAACTCAAAGTAATATTCTGATAAACAGAGATGATACTAGGAGCCTCAGTCTCGTTGATGGACAGGTCTTTGCCAGAAGCGCAATACTGAAAACTGACGCTTGAACAGTCCTTTCATATGTTACAACATTCCCTGGTGTTTTAGTAGAATACAGTTGGTTTTTGTGTGTACATGGTAGCCGGTACGATGGTAATTAGGCATTGGCTGATTCTTATTCTTCTTAGAAAATGGAAGACTTAACGTTATGTGAAGTACAGGATGAGGTAAACCGGATAAGCACCTAGCCCGGATAATTGCTGGTTATACCATGGTCTACATTTTATTTGGTTTGAGATCAAATTACTACTAAAAAGGGTATCCGTGTGAATCACTACTTAAAAATCCACCATGTTCTTGAACATACCAGAAAATTAGCTAATAATTAAGAATCATACTCAGGGCATTGTATTAAGATGTGATCAACTAGATCGACAACATACATTATGGATCTTCGTTATTAGTAGTATCTTTTAAATCCATTAAAATGCCGATGAGGAATATATTCACCGGATGGAGAATTTGCCACTGCATGGACGATGCTTATGACAAAGTCTGAGGGTCACATCTTATTGTTGGTACGAACGGGTGTGGCAACTGGTCTAAAAACTAGGGGTGAGGTTTTGTTATATACATGAAGAGTTTTTCGCTACTAGACCTAATTAAGGACTGACTAACCCAACAGCTATTTGTGTGAGGTCACGTGGATTAAGTCATCCATGCTATGGTTAGACACTTATGTAACCAATAAGTACTAATAATATATGCTATCATGATGATGTATTGCTTTAAGTTGCCGGTGAAAGTAGGGCAGTATCTTTAGTATACGCGATCTTGCCTCCACAGCCATGATTGTAAAGACCCTGCTTACTGCCATCATATACACCTATACTCCTGGATTAGTCTACGATGTGCTGTCATATCCCCAAGTGGACTTCATTCTCTATATTACTATGATAGTTCTTCTCTCTTTTCTTCCTTTCTTATGCTTAATATTCTAGTGGTTTAGCGCCGTGATGCAATACGTTTCTTAGTAGTATTCAGTTGAGGTTTGGCTTCCACATACCTTAGCGTCATGTCATGGCCAATTCCCTCTAGATGTTATGCTTTAGCTTTTCTAACATCAAGTCTATACAGGGCGTACATATCCAGCTTGGCTGCTAGGTTAGCCTATCCACATGAATGGTTATTAAGATCTTCACAATCCCGCTGATGTCTGCAGTATTCCCTGGTGGCAAATATACTATCACACCTGAGAGAGGGAGCGCAATTACAGAGATGACTGAACTCTTGAAGAGCTGTAGCTGGATAAGCACAACCGGGCAGACAGCAGGCACCTCTCAGGGGGGACTTCTTACATAGTCGCTTTGTAGATGAGACGATTAATCTCCCAGAGGAGAATCCAGCCTGAGATTGTGTGGTAGATTTTGACCAAGCTGCGGGCAGTGTGACTCAAGTCTCAGGTACGACGTCGCGTCGTGGCAACAACGTTTTATCTACTCTCAAAGTAATCAATGCAGTTAATTTAGCCCATAGAATAGCCTAAAACGGTATGAGACCTATTACTGCCACTCGGTTGATTCGAAAATTTTTTTGTGTAGATAGTCTCCCCATGGCTATTTAAACTTATGTAGATAAGAAGGCTTAAAAAGTGTTGGATTATGAGCCAGCAACAGAGGATTATGGGCTAGCAGTAGAGGAATATCTAGGGCTTTCAACTGATTGCTACAGAAGAAGGAAATTTA
>JAHQZX020000833.1:0-58639 GCA_019804575.2 Pseudotulostoma volvatum
ACTGCGATTCCGGTTCGAACGAAAGAGGCCGTCTCAACCTCTTTTCCAAGCGGGAGGATGCTGTTGATCGTCTTTACGACGTGTAGCGGGTGGGCAGACCGTAGGGCCGAGTCCTCTGGCAGCCTTATAAAAACCCTATTCGATTCGGCCGGCTTCCTAGTTGGTGTACCGGTTTCTTCGGGAGGCTCGCAGGTGCCGCTTTCCGGGCAACCTCAGCGTAGCTCTTCGGGGCCTCGAGTTGAGAGGCCCTTTCCTTGGGCTTAAAGTCGACTTGTGGCGGGCTTGCTCGTTTAGGTTGTGCTCGCTCTGGTTGTTCCTGCTCGCGGGAGAGGCTATTTCCAAGTCCCGTGTGCTTGATGATGCACGCTTTCATGTGCTCCATCAGGTCGTAGGCTACTCGGGGCACGACCTGGTTTGTCCCACACTTGTCTAGCATTTGGGCGATGAGGTTATCAAACCTGTGACAGAATTCCGTCAAGAGGGCTTGTTCCTCAGCTCTTGCCTTCATCTGCGAGTCGAAGAGCCAGTCGATAAAGTCGGGCCCAGGCGTCGTTTCGCATGGCTCGTTCACCATGGTGTCATTCTCCGGGTTTCCTTAAAGTTACATGAGCGGTAACTCGAATAGATGACGTCTGACCCGAAGGCGAAGTGGAAGAATTAAGTGATTAATTAGACATACATAGCTATTATGATACTTATTAGTACAGTACATATGATGATCAAAACAGTCTCATGTATATACCGGTACCATAAATAACTGTATGGTACACATGTCCACCACTTCGACTACAATGAAAATATTTCCTACTCTTCCAACTTAATTCAACACAATCCTTTTCATAAAGAAAGCTCGATAATATTATACATTAACTGCCGAGTTGATATCAAGATAGAGAAGCAGTTCCCAGCACCGATCAAAGACGTACCCACATATCCAGATATTTTATCAACCGTGATATGTACAAGCATTCCTCTTACTTACTTCTATTGCCCTGAATTCTCGGATTCGACTGCCCGGCGTATCAGAAAGGCCCTTAGATCCGCAACCCAAATCTCAAAGCTTCGCCGCAACGCTTCCCCATACAGCCACCGGACAATATACGCCAGCCACCCGGTTTGGAGCTCCCAGTTTGTGACCTTCGTTACGGGCACCGTTGCCTCCGGATTCGATGGATCGGCACCACCAGCATCATCATCCTCACGTAGTGCTAGAGCATCACCATCAATCCCGCTCTCCTTCCCTTCTCTAGCCTCGTAGATTTCATGCACCCGTTCCACGTGGAGCAGCCAGGACGGAAACGAGCCCTTTGCCGCAGGGTCGGCAGCCCAGGCGAGCCGGCCAAGCTTCTTGCTGGAGGAGGGATCTGGGGGCTCGAAAACGGTAATCATCAGGGGTGTCGGCCGGAGGCTTTTCTCGCTATTTGGTCTTCGATCCGAGGGGCTCATGTCGACATGGAAGGTCATCTTCGTGCCGAGTTGGAGGATGGGTGAGGGGTCGCTACGGCTGCTAGTGGTTGTAGTCGCGTCACTGTCCGGAGAGGGCTGCTTCCGGATCGTGACACGCGGACAGAATGTGTTCCATGACGGCCAGGTCGATGTGTCGATGAGTGTGTCCCAGACCGTTGTCGGAAACACGCCAGGAATCGAGGTTGTGCTTCCTATGCTGAGGACTGCCCGTTCGGTCGGGATACTTGGGGTTGATCGAGGCTTCTTCATCGAAAATGATTGTGCGGGTGATTACATGATGGTCATTGAATAATGGATGGGTGTTTGTCGCCTTGGCAACAAGCAAAGAAAGGATCTATCATAACTTATGTGTATCATAGAATGCCCCTTTCCTTTCAGACCTTTTACAGTTGGGGGAAGACATTCTCTTGGGCGATACCACTATTCCATATTTGGGAAGGTGTTGTATAAATACAGTATTATAAGTGTAACATAAAACCCTTTCCTCTTCATTATTACCACCTTTCTTTGTCCTCAATTCGCCGGTGGGATTTGTAGAACCATGTAGTGAATTCATCAGTCCTATAAATAAGGCCATCTTGGTAAGCCTTCATGATTCGAAGACTCTTGTCTTGTTAAAATATCGATTTATTGATGAACTTGGGACAGACTCCAGGGCATACCTCTTCGCACTGCCCCAGAACATCTCGGTAAAGCTCAACTTGTAGTGGAACTTCGGATAGAGTAGGACAATGTCCTCTTCTCTCAACCTCCTCCTGAAGACGGCACTTCTGCTCTTATAAGTCCCCTCTTCGCTGCTATAATTTTTCGAGCGCAGCAGCTACCGTTGGTCTTTCTTACAGACCGCCCGAAGCCCTCATCTCCATTTACCCCGCTCGACGAGAATTCGCTACATCCCTTTCGGCAAGCTGGAGTGCTCCTGGATAGTCAGCTGGGAAAACCATCGGCTGAGCAATTCTTTTCATGCAACCGGCGCGCATTTCAGGCTGGTCGTAAATTTAAATTGGATGCCACCAGCACATCTTTGGCAAATGTCACATGATTAGTAAGCCTATTTCACGCACTTGGCCTCCGGGTGTGAGGTAATCGCTGACCATTATACCTTTCCCCCTCCCTTTCGGTCTCTGTGGCTTTTTACCATCATTGGTTATGAACGTGCTTTCGTCATGGGTAACCAGAACCCTCTAGCACGGAAATCCTTCCCTCCTCATCTCAGCTTACCATAGCTGGAAGATGCCTCATGAACTGCGGCAAGAATTGTGGCAAGAATTGCTCATTCCTGTACTTGACGACGTCAGGGCGCTCATGTCCGTCGATGTACGCTCCTTTACGGACCTCCTTCCAGCTGAATCCCATGCGTTTTAACTGGTCTCTCATCGTCCTCGCTCGGAGGCTGATGACTTTCCCCCTTTTCATTCTCCCATCAGAGCTTCTGTCATTACACTTCAGTGCTTCCTAGATGATATCTCTCGTATTTTCCGACCTTAGGTGTTTGCCGACGGCCTTAGCCGGTCCGTACGCAGTAACCCCTGACCAAATCGACTAGAGAACCCTTAACCAACTATACGATGAATGATTATAATACCTTCTCTAGTCTTCGAAATCCATTCCCTCATTGGAAGCTGAGCCGACCCATCGTTGAGTCACGATTGAGTCTCTGGAAGCATCCCCGCTTCCCCTTTGGAATCGCTCTTGGGCTTCTCCATGATCGTTCCCAGGTTATGAGCTTCTTCATAAAGTATTTCCTGCGGTGAAAACAGCAAGCTACCATCAAAGCTAGATGATCTTTGGTTTCACCATCCTGTCGAGACCTTTGTATGTGTAAGAACCTGAGCACGGCATTGTGGCGGAAGAGGTTCTGTCGGGTTAATGAAGTTCGTTTTGGCTTGAGCTTCTCCTCCAAGTTAGCTATCGCCTCTTGGATCCTTTTCCCACTCTCTTCACCCCCTGATTTGTTTTGATTTCGCTCTATTCCCACGGTCTTTGCAGTGCCGAGTGCTATTCATGACAAGGAAAGAATACTCCGTAAGTATGATATAATCTAACAAAAATGTTATGATGCGCTACTTACCAGGCATTAGGCTGGAGGTGCTAGAAAAATATGGAGTAAGCAACTCGCATCCATTCGCGGCTCTTTGCATTTCCCTTTGCTGCTGTCGAGCACGGCGCTGGGTTCGGCTGCGTTGCTGAAGCCCTATGTAATCTGCTTTCCCTGCCTCAAGAAGATAGAGAAAGCATTCCCGTCGAATTCTTCCTCTGCATCGTCATCTGTCACTTCAACTTCCCTGAAAAATATATGTGGCGCAGTGGCTATGTTAACTTGGGCAGACATTCTCGGAGGCCCCATACAAAATGCTCCTTGTAACTTTCAATATGCCTCTGTAACCAAATAATATAGTTCAATTCCGCGAATGTAGAATTATCTACCATACACCGTTCCCTTATCCTACATTCTTAGTTTTAAAAATCCCTCTTGTTGTCAAGATATTATTGTTAGCAGTGTTCAGTTTAGGTTTGGCTTTTACATAATACTATGCATCCTTTATTTTACCCCTGCCCTGTTGGAGCTTGGCTGCATTCGTAGCGTCTCTGCAGGATCCCGCGTTTTGACAGTAAACGCATCAAAAGACCACTGTTAGACGAATCGGAAAGGACCGTGAGTAAGCTATAGGTATCGAAAGCTGAAGAGATGGGATCGATAGAAGTATCTTCGATCGAACTGGAAGACCCTCGGGAAACCTCCCCGGAGACGAAAGTCACAAGAATTACCTTAAATTTGAACGACTAGCTGGCCAGAGTCTGAGGAATCTTTATCGACTCATTCGCCAGATGGTATCGAACAAGGACGGGGAAATCGCCACCCTCGAACAGGATCGAGATAGGTTAAGACGAATAATCGCTCGAATGACAATAACACGGATGGAGAGCGGTAGCTTTGGCACAGCTGCTTTTCCAAGCGAGCCCCAGCTCGAGTTAGGAGTGAGAAGGTCGGTGAAACTTCCAGATCGGGGCTATCAAATGGACAAGGCCTTTCGTTTGATGACTATGGAATTTGTCGGAATCTCTCATAAACAGGTTTCTGAAACCCTCCTTGGCCTTGTCTACTCGGTTTGGATCACGAAAGACCAACTCCAAATGTGCAAAAATGTCGGATGCATTTTGTATCTGTTGACCGATCCTTGTCGCATCCGTTGCATGACATCCTTCCGTGCGTTGCCCTTTATTCTTCCTACCACATAACCGGCCTTATCTCAGGTCAGGATTTGGGACGGAGGACTTGACACTAAGGGCTTGAGACTGAGAACTTGAGACTGAGAACTTGAGATTGAGAACTTGAGACTGTGGACTTGAGCTCGACAGGGCCAAGAAAGGTAGCGACAACCTAGACCCTCTGTACTGCATTTACGGTTGTCAACGACTTCATAGTAAACTGGTGGAGTCCAACGCTGATGCAGACAACCAAGCCGCCGACCTTGAAAGACAAGTAAATATCCTCAGCAATAAAGTTGCCTCGGCTCCAGGCCCATGCCTATTGCCAACTTCTCGATGGCCAACAAACATTTCCAACTTAAATTTAGCCCACGGGGAAAGAGAAAGTGCTAGCCATAGGTTCAACGTGTGGGCTGAAGTCGTAATAGCCCCTGGAGAAGATGTGGTTGATGCTCATGGGGAAGCTTGCAGAGAATATCGACGCTCTCAATTAGCAATCTACACGCCTGCACTCGCAACAACCAAGGACCACTCGCAACAACCAAGGACCACACACAACCAACAGCCGCCTGCCGGAGAGCCGACGGATCCCGATTCAATGAGGTTCACACAAGAGGAGCGCACACGTCGTGTTATCCAGGGGAGAGACTCTGTCTCTATTGCGGCAAGCCCAACCATATATATCAAGGCTAACCGCCCCGAGGCCCAAGCAGCACAAAGCCGTGGCAGGTCTCAGCGAGGTGCCGTTCAATCACATAGAGGCGGTCCCCGTAGAAAATTACAACAACTAACCCTATAGTTATTACCAACCTAGTAGTAGCGGCCATTGAGCTTGCGCTATCAAACATGGCTGGGGGAATAGCTCTATTGCTCCTGAGTCTTCGGTTTCCATGACTTCTACATCAGGCCTACCGTCAACTCCACCGACAAGCCTTCCACCTCTGCGAACAACTGGGAGGATGGCGTTTGAATTTCTCGCCTGTACTTCTCCATCGGGGACTCTGGTAAACATGTGATCCAGTCAAGTGGAATATGTTTGAAGGATCTGCAATGTATCAAGCCGAAGCGGGGACCGAACGTAGCAAAAGCGAGTAGGCAGTTCTGCTACATTGCATTGAGCGAACTGAACGCGTATAATTGTTAATAAGCAAAGAAAGCTTCTAGTGTATACCTTGTGTGATCATTTCGGGAGTACGGGTGGGGGTCGGGTTGATGTGGAAATTGAGCAGTGAAATCGCTACGGCAGTATGTCTTTTTGAAGATGAAAGTTTATGCCCGAAATTTCATTTTTGAAGGTTCTTCTCCTTATTTCTAACCTTCTATTTCACGCAGCACAGTTGACTTTGATATACCGCCGGATCATGGCAGCAATCTCCTCAGGACCGGCATCGTACTCATCACCGTCTGTGACATCACTGACGAAAATGATCAAGTCCATTGATATCCATCCGCGGGACGTTAATATCTGTAGTAGCGTTGTCTGCAGCGTCATCTATCCATATATCGAGATCTACGGCGTCATTTATGTTGGTGCCTACGATATTCTTATTTACTACTTCCTTAGATATCCAATGGTTTGCTGCCGAATTCTAAGTGACTCTTTTTGAGGGGAGCAAAAGCTCCTCTGAGGAGAAGAAGTAATTCTTTGTAATTTAGCTTTATTATATGTCTCGTTATGTCCAGAAGGTCTCTTGCGCTGGTTTGGTGTTTTAATTATCTCACTCCTATCCCCTGATCGCATCGTTTGTTACATATTCCCTGGTGGTGATTACTAGGGTTGTGTACTGTCCTTCCCTATGAAACCCAACCCTTTGTTAAATAGTATTAATAATAAGTATTTGATCGGATTCCATGTCCCGGGTGCTCCTCGTGACCCGGCGATCAAAAAGGAAGACTAGCCTCGAGCCGGGGTCAAAGGATAAAAGAATTAAGGGTCATGTCTACTTGGAAAGGTTTAATGCTCGTAACAGGCCCAACCTTTTTTTTTTTGGGGGGGTATTTCCGAATTCCTAAGGTCCTATATGTAGTTTTCGCCAAGCAGATAGTTTTGTGGCGCTGATTAGTCATCGCTGTGCCGTATTAGACTCTCGGAATTGAGTGTTCTTGACTTTCCAAGAAGAGCGATGGCCTAGATCTCCCTCAAGGTCTGTCTTCTACCACCCCCAGCCGCATCCAAGACCCGTCTCATGGGCCAGGAGGTCCCGTACCTGTAGTAAAGTTGCAATTGAGGCCTTATATCGACCGATTCAATCTTCTTCCGGGGTCTGGGCGGATTGCCACAAACCGAATACGGTGGTGATAGCGTTCATCAACATTTCCGCGTGCTTAATAATAGTAAGGTCTTTTCTCGCTTGCTTCCCCCGAAGGCGTATCCTTATGTAATACTTTACTTCATGAGGATGATTGCTCTTCTGGCTAGGTCCTTTCATCCTTTCCTGCGCTCGATATTCTGGTCGCAGTCATAATCTCCACTAATTGACCAAAGTCAAACTCCTGCTTTAACAGTTGTTCTAGCCTGAACGAGATGTTTTGATTTTTGGTTGTTTGTAAACGTTCGAGTTGCTGATCAAGTCGTGCATTGAATGTCCTTAACCTTCTGCTTGAGAAGAGTATTTTCTTTCCATTCCACATCCCCTTCTGACTGATATTTACACGCCGTCCCAGCGCTTCCCGGAATAGCTGAGGCATTACAGCCAGTTCTTGGTATTTTGCCGGGTTGGGGGAGCCAGGTCTAGGAGAAGACCGAGCCCTCTTCTTCCCCTTAGCTTCCGAGGTTCCCGAGGCGTCTTGTTTGTTGGCGGGAGTTTTTGTATCGGTGAGATCAGAAACGAGCTAAGTAGGATGTGTAAGAAAAGGGAAATAGAAAGAAAGAGAATGAGGAGGGTTGGTAAGATATCATAGATATCCCAAGTAACGGTGTTGTCTCGTCTAAAGATCATTAATATAGGTCATAGGACTACAATCTGAAAGGGAGTAAATGAGTCAGGTTTTTGAGAGAAGCAAATTAAAGGTGCCCCTAGTGCGGGAACTTGAGAACAGAGATCCAACGTTGGTGTTACAACATTGACGAAATGCGGTATATTTCTATTTTCTTCCATTAGCATTAGTGACGGCTTTTGTATCATAGAATACCACCTACGAGGATACGTCGTCCCAAATTTTTGGCGCCGCAAAACATAAGAGTCATCCTTCTTCCCATTTTCCCACACCGGTGGCTATTATCGCAAAGCCCACCTTTTCGGGCGATCCGCATGACGCTTAAGACAACGATTGCGGATGCGTCACTAAAACGTCCGAGTCATGGAGAACAGTCGAGACATGTGCCTTGTTATGAAGCATTTATCCAGTTAGCCTTTGGGATCCACAATCAATAGTCATAAGGGGCTCAGTGTCCTGGGAAGCAGCACTCCCAACCAAACAGCCACCGTCAGCCGGCTCAGACAACGTCAACAATGACGAGGGAGTCATGGTCCAATTGCTGACCTAAGATGATAAGGGCAGTCACCGAGTCAAGCAGTCCTTATGCATGCCAGCTAGGCGTGTAGGATTGTACGGCGACTCCTCCACGCTGGCGCACGATCACGCTAGCCCGTGAGGTTTAACAGTTCGGCACTGGCGGGCTCAGAGGTATCATAGTATCATATGATAGCTTAGAAGAACTTGGAGAAGTACAAACACTTTAACCCAATCAGGATGCGCGGGCACGCCAAATCAGATCAGGGCACTGAAACTAGCACGGGCTCGCTAAATCCTGGCCTGGGAAACTCGATGATGATTTAGGAACTGGTGGTTAATTTGGGCGTGTTGCCGTTTGTAGTTGTTTATTCTACCACCCATTCAATAACCCCTGCTAGATAACACAGGTCACATCTCTTAATAATAATATTGGTATTTCTTTTCCCTAGATCTCCATCTGATACTAGTAGTACATTATACGGCCTCGTACCAGACTATGTTTAATCTGACCATGTAGACAGATGCCATATACAGCATTAACCAGAACACCATGAGTAAGTAGGGTATTTAACTTCAACGGAGATATTACACCTAATGTGACAGTGGGGTTATTCAGATAGGATGAAAGATGCATAGCAAAGGCATTTTCATGAGTTGGCAGCTACAGAACAAGCAAGCTGCTTCACTGCACATGCCGGAATAAGGACAGGGCGCTGGTGCCGCTCCCGGTCGAAGTAGACGGCCCTATTTGTTCCATGGGCCACTGCATCCAAGGTCGGTACCGGTCGTCTAAGAGTTTATATATTCCGGATATTATGTGGCTGGCCCAGCCTTGAATCCACCACGCCCATTCCAGCCGGAGCAGGAGCACAGCAAAATAAGAATAGATGATGAGTCCCACGGGCTTATGTTGACTGAGAAAGGCAAAGAATTCGTCGGGAACCCTGAACATCCAGATGAAAACATCGCCTATCTCACAATTCACAGGACCCATATCGAACATCATTGCAAGAGACTTATTGAACTCATCCAGAGTACGGAGATAGATGTCTAGCTCTCTCTGGTTCGTGACTTCTGCAATAACGAACCGTCGCAAGTCTTCAACACAGGCGATTTTGTCATGCAAGTGTTTTTCTCGGCGTTGAGCCATCTGCTCACCACGGGAGAACATGGGAGCTAGTGGTCCCGTTTTAAGGATATCCACGTCGAAATATGCAATGCTCTTGAGCCCTCTGATGATTGTAATCCAGGCTGGTATCATTTTGCCTTCTGTTATCAAGAAATTGTCTGACTTGACGGGCTTCGCACAGGCTATGAAGCACGTTAAGACTGAAAATAGATGAATAACGGCACGATTTTCCTGAATTAAGCGTGTGAAGCGGCGGTTGACAGTTTGTAAAGCGATTTCATGGTGGTGGTCTGCCTGCGATATGTATTGCTCCCTCTTCTCCGGGTTTATATAAGCTAAATGCAGGGCCGAAAGCGCCAAAATGGCACGTAGAATAAATTCGGTAGTAAAGCCGCACTCAGGGGCCTTGACTCGCCATTGGGCCTGAAGCACCGGATCCTGCGCAAGGGTATAAGATGTTGACGTGGAGAAATGATGTAGGAGCTGTAGGTTTGCGGTATCTAGGACCAGCATGGATATACAATTTTGGGGCGGAAAAGGTAGTAAGGCTTGATAACCCCTGAAGACTACCGAGGTTTCTGGGGCAGACGTGATCGGACATGATAGTGAGTGGCTATGAGAGCTCACATCATTGGCAAGTTGAAGGACCCTGTAGGAGCAGTGTTTGCCACGGCGGGCACACTTGCGACACTCTGGCTTCGTTTCATCGCACTGGAAGTCATCGTACACTATTAGTATTGTGAGCATATCCAATTCTTTACAGCCAGACCGATCGTAGAGAAAACGGCAGTGCGCGGTATCGAGTTCAGCTGACCTTGATTTTTCGTGCCTTGCATTGCTGGCAACCATGCCGTGACTTTCGATGAGGACGAACCCGAGCCATGACCCGATGAATTCTCTCTATTGACCCAAGTCAAGATTCTGCTAGTGTAGACTTGAAGATTGAAGAAACGAGACTCTCAGGGCTACCAAGGAATCATTGCTTTCCGGAAAGGCTGAGGGGTCACTGGTAATATATAGACAATGGTATGAGGCAATGGATGCTCATAAGTGTAATCTTTACATGCATAATAGGAATAAAAATTTGTCTATTACAGAAACCTCCCTTGATTCTGGTCCAATAGACCACTAGTATTTCTGCGGAGATCTTTGTTATTTATTCTTGATCACAGAGCATTGCAGCGAAGTTGCTGCATGCTCAGGCGAGGATGGGATTAGTTCCGGATCTAGAAGACCTTATGACAAACATTCAAATAGCTTCCGCCTTGATGACAGAAAGGTGTCGGTTAGGGGAACTCGTGTTCGAATTCGCAATAATAGCTTGAATGGAGTTAACAACACTAATAAAATAATGCTCAACAAGCTCGCGCTATAGGAAGCGCGACCTATTACCTATTTGAAACGAGTGATCAGTGCGCTATCGAACGCATATATGATAGGGTTAATAATACTTTAAAGAATCGATGTTGACAAGTGCCTTTGGTGGCTTTTGGGTTCGATCCAAAGCCGAATTTGCTTTAATAGTATTCCGGTGACAGCCGCCTTGTGTACAGGTATTACTAAGTAGACAGTGCATAAGTCAAACTCTACCAAGTGAGGCCTTTTCACAACACACTATTTATGGAGCGCTTTCGTCACCCCCCGGGATCTTATCGCAGAGAGCAGTAAAGCAGCCATGTCTGGCCAGCCAAAAGGTGGCAGCTAGGATGCTACATTAATCTGCTTTTCCTCAGGCTATCTCTTGGGTCGCTAATACTATATATAATTCTTTCCACCGCCCGACAGGTAGATGCTTGCCCGGCCTATCATAGGTATTTGAATAAATGGATGGCGAACAAGAGGCGACAATTAACTGGTTGCGGTGTCTACGTACATCCAAGGGAGGGTCCCGGAATCAATTTGACAAAGTTCAAGCCCTGCGGGAGCAACTGGACGGTCCGCTTCCGTCGGTCCCTTGCAGTGAATTACTATATCCCGCGACATTGAAAGGCCCGTTCATCCTCTTTTGTTCAAATAGCTGGGAGCAGGGTGGAGAAACCCGAAAACTGGTCTCCTAGTGCTCCGGTAATGACTTACCTACGTAAAAATTGGATTTGACGCCTTTGATCCTGCAGAATTGGCATATACAATCCGCCCATTCCCCGCCTGCTGTCCAGCCTCATACCTGTGGCAAGGGAAATCAGGCGTTACTTTAGGGGGCCCACACCTTCTGTCTAAGGACGGAGCCCCGTTCTAGACCCCTATGAGGGGGAAATTTATTATTATGAGACTAGTATGCATGTAGAAAGCCGCCGTTATGACCAAATTTTGACAGGGACTTTAAGTACATATACTTAAATTTGAAACCATTATTGATTGAAGGTACCTGAGTATGTAAAAAGTCGATTTTGAACTTTTGAAATCAAAGGGCGGCACGGTCCACCAAACGGGTCTACCATCTTTACAACAACATATGTAGTAAACATAGAAAAAGCTAGATGGTAAAGATCATGAAACTAACTAGTAGAGTGGTCACGTGACCAGGACTGCCGCTTCGAAGTTGCGCCATTACCACTAGTTGCTGAGCTATCTATTGATTTTCAGTTGAATATTTCCTAGATATGCCCCCTCTAGCCAAGTGAAGATGGAGTCTGGCCTCAATCGGTGCGGTTGGTGGTAAGGCCCAAAAAGTTCTGAAGTCACAAGTAGTGGTGCCGGAGCCACCGGCACCAGTAGAAGAAAATATTTCTCTGCCACTTACAGCGCCGACCAACTTAGAGTCAGAGGTCGGGGAATGCTAGGCATCTCTAGAATGTGAACCGGGGATATGTAGTTCAGGCGAGGTACTCTTTTTTTTAAAGGTACCGACAATGGAGCTGCTGCCGCCAAACTGGCCAAGCCTTTAGAAAACAAGCAACTTAGTACGAGCCAGGGAAGAAATACGGATCCGCAATAAATTCATTCTATGGATGTACATGTACCTTCGTAGCTAGTTCTCTAGTGAGACTAAACTTAGACTTGCTATAAAATGACCACACTTTCATTTAATCGTGGCATCTATACTGGCCAGACGATTATCAAGTGGGCAGATAGCTGGGTTCATACTCGAGCTGGTCGCTACAAGCACAATTTCACTTGGTTCAATGATGAGGATATTATTCGCTAGACTTCGAGTTCGCTAGTTGATCATGAGTGTATTGTCGACTTTGCTACTACTAATTAAACTAATTCCAGCTGCTGGGCTACAAACTATGAGACTTTACTAACTAGAATAGTTCGGTATGTATAATATCGAGAATTTCGAAGACTTAGGTAGGTCCAATGATGATCTAGAGCTTTGGAGTTTGCCGCACCGCCACACTTCCCCACTAGCTACCCCGTAACTAGCTCCGAAAATGGTGGGCGGTCGTTATCGCTCCTGCTGATTCTTACTAGGTCGTTTAAGATCCTCAAACCAAAATTTATTATTTGCATGCATGGTGATAAGGTGTTCTGGCTCCAAACTACAACCATTTCTCATGTAACCAAGTATCAGGCTTTACGATAATTTGTTAGGATGAGCTGAGGTGTTCGTGCCACCTGTGGCTTGTAGTAATCCCACCATCCTGGTACACTAGTGGCTGAGACACGACGGATATAGACGTCACCTAGGCAAGAATAGTTATTGATGGAATATGGTTGTTATGTTACATTCATTTGTTAGTTGAAGGATCTCAGAATTGGCCACAACACTGAGATAGGAGTAATGAGAGAATCATCATGCGTCATGAAAAGTGTTTTGCCTCATGATTCAGCCCTCACCTCCCTCGGGCTGTCCATGGTGTTATTGTTGATGATTCATTGGATAAGAAAGCGATTTCCTAGTTTGTATATAGTGAAGAGAAAGAGAGCCTGACTGCCTCAGCAGAAAAGGCTGAATATGAGGAGCCAGACCTAGACTGAATGCAAAAGGATGAGTTGCCCCAAGTACAAGAGAGAGAAAGGAAAGAGAAAGGGCTTCAGGGTGAAGATCTAAACAACACCGGAGGCAAAAGGCGGTGTTAGATGGCAGAATGTGACCCGACAGGCAAGGTTCGTATAAATGCCTCTTCAAACCCATAAAAGAACAAGATTTTATCCCACGGATCATATGTGCATAGTAGAGGATTGCAGGTTCCCTCTCCAAGAAACCCAGTATAATTTAAGGTCAGGGCAACTTAACTAACCGTAAGAAATTCAGCGGCCCCAGGAGTTTCTAGACTATGGGTCTCTCTCCAATTGTATCCTCGGTACTAACTGTTAGTGAAGGTAGATTATCGGTACTGAAGCCACCAAGACTGAAGCAGCCTACAGTAGAGCGATTACATGGAACTAGCCGGTATGGTAAACAGTCAATTTTGAGGCGAAGGACGTTAGATGTCTGCAACTTTATAAGGTCTAAGAATGTGAAGGGATACAAAGAATTATCTCAATTAACTATGTAGAGCCTTATATACAAAGAGGATTCGTTAAAGAAGAAAAGGAAGGAAGAAAGGGAAAATTATTACAATAGACACTTAGCCTTTTAGTGGGTAAACATCAAGCCAAGGTTAACTAAAAATGTAACAATTAACGAGTGCACAGTACGAGTATTACGAAGAGGTCTTAACCTCTCACATTACTCCCCTCCTTACCTCCGATTTCCTGGCGGCGACGCTCGAACTCGTCTAAGCCGATGTATCTTCCATCGCAGAGGCTGGTTCCCAAGTAGGGGACGCGTACCCAGTCCATTTCACTTGGTATTGGTGTTATGTACCACGACTGCGGCGGGTATAACGTTCGTCCAGGATAGCTTCAACTTCATACTCCGAGTCAAGGCTGTCGTTGGATATAACGGCAGGGGTTGCCAGTCAGTCTGCTGTTGACTTGGAAACGGGTCATTTGCAGCTAGGCGAAGTAGCCATGTGCGAAAAACATCATGGATTCCTGGTGGCGTATTTAAACGGTAGGCATGAGTGCCAACTTGTACCAACACGGTGAATTTTCCATTGCAGGCATCCAATTTCTTGCTCGGTCGGTCAGTGCAAATAAAACGAAGATCCAACCAAACTTTATCCCCTACATTGTATAATGGCGCTGGTTGCCTATGGCGATTAGTATATTCTTCCTGGGATTGCTGGGCAGCAGCCATCGACATCTGTGGCCAGCTGGTAGCGTCGCGGAGCTTTCCAAACAATTTTTTCGCCTTGTTGTATAGGGCTCCTGCCAGCTGCACCAGTCTCCTTGGCTCCTCAGCGAGGTCGAGGATCTCCATATGGTATCCATGCATTAAAAAAAAAGGAGCTAACGCCTATGGATGTGGAGTCTCGGTTATTAAGTGCAACTTCGGCTGAGGCTAGTAGACTTTCCCAGTTGTCTTGCGCGTAATTGCAAAACATTCGGAGGTAAGCTTCTACTTCGGCATTCATTCGTTCAGTCGATCCATCAGTTTCTGGGTGGTGAGCAGTAGATAGTCGCCGTGTGATACGAAGCAACTGGCAGGCACGCTTCCATAGACTACTAACAAACGCGCTCCCTCTATCTGATATAATGGCATAAGGTAACCCATGGCGACGATAGAAAGACTTGACAAAAGTCTTGGCAACCGTGTCTGCATTAATTCGTTCTACCGGCTCCAAAATAACCCCTTTACTTAATCGATCGGTTATTACCGCCAGGTTAGTGCATCCATTTGATAGCGGTAGTTTCTCAATGAAGTCAATCGAAACTTCGCGCCATACTCTATCTGGAACTGGCAGAGGTTTAAGTAATCCATGTTTCCGTTCGCGCCAAACCTTGTTACTGCTACAAAAGTGGCAGTTTCGCACAAACCTCCTCACATCGTTCGATATGCCAGGCCAGAAGAATTGCCGAGCAACCAGGGTATATAACGCTTCGCGGCCTGGGTGGCCAGCTAAAACCGAATCGTGAGTCTCTTGAAGAATCCGTGTACCGAGGGGTTCTGACAGCGCCGCTCCCTGTAGCGTAATTCACCATTCTCATCTACAGAACACTCTGAGATCGAGACTTTAACTCCTAGGCCCACGGGAAACTTGGTTTTGCCCTCATGAATCGCCGAGATCAGTTCCTGTAACTGGTGATCACTGGAGTATCCCTGTTGCCAAAGGATTTCCAATTCGCTCTGGTTGTCGGTTTGTTCTGGTAAGTTGGCGGCATCTGTGCCAACGGGGCAGCACACACTTAAGAAGCAAACCTTTGCTTGGAAATCATCTCCTCGGTCATTTTCTCCATCTCCGAGGAGTTTTGCGAGGTGACAAGCGGCTGGTTGGTCTAGTTTACTCTCAAACTGCTCAGGCAACAGTAGGCGTACATCAGGATGCGTATACCGATTTTCATAATCAGCCGGCATATCCTGCTCTCGCCGTGACAGTACCTCAGGTAACGTGCCCTCTTTACCGGGGCGGTAAGCGATAGTGAAGTTATACTGGCTTAACTCTTCGGCCCAGCGCATTTGATGTTCCTTTAATCTCCGTACGGTAGTGAAATAGGTCAGGTTTTTGTGGACCGTTATTACCCTAAACTTCTCAAAACTACGCAATTTCGAGCTCCATTCGCATACGCATTTGATGATTGCTAGCATTTCCTTGTCGTAGGTCTCATAGTTGCATTCCACCGGAGAATTCTTCTGTGAAAAGAGCGCACACGGCTGAAGGACGCCATTATCATCGTATTGCTGGAGGGCACCACCTATAACATAACCGGAGGAATCGCATTCCAAGACCACTTCATGATCAGGGTCAAACTGCATGAGGACAGGTGCAGAGGTATACATGGCTTTCAAACTTCGAGAGGCTTCTTCGGCAGCGTTATCCCATCGAAACTTGGCATCCTTTTTAGTTAGTTGGACCAACGGTCCTATTATGCCGGAGAAGTCCTTGATAAAACGCCGATAGAAGTTGGCGAAGCCAATAAAAGCCCTAACACCTTTGACCGTCTTTGGGGCTTCCCACTCAAGAATCGCCTTGACCTTTGCCGGGTCCATTCGTATACCCTTGCCAGCCTCAATGATAAAACCTAGGTACTTAGTGCATGTTACCTCAAAGTCGCACTTGTCAATGTCCAACTGAAGGCCGGCTTGCCTCAAGCGTTCAAGGACCTTGCTAACATGCTCACGGCGCTTCTTTGAAGTCCCAGTTGTAGAGATTAAGATATCACCAATATAAGCCGATACGAAATCATCCAGAAACTCCCTCAAGGTCCAATTCACATACCGCTGGAATGTATACGCCACCAGAAGTCCGTGATGTTTTTCACACATGGCTACTTCACCTAGCTGCAGATGACCCGTTTCCTAGTCAACAGCAGACTGACTGGCAACCCCCTGCCGTTATATCCAACGACAGCCTTGACTCGGACGGACGGTCGTGGTACAATTATCTCAGAGCACACGACGAGGGATGGATCTAGCCATTTATGTACTAGTGTTGGAAACTATATCTTCCGCCAAGGTTGTCTCGTTCTAACTTTTGACCTGAAAAGAGCGTTCTTTACTCCGGAACGTTAAATTTCTCGGAAACTATCATAGAATGAATATGGGCAAACATTAACAAAGAGGAATTTATAACTACCTCAACCTCATATACTTACCTCCCTTGGCACTCAAGGATCCCGGTCTTCCTGGACCTAAAGTTTGTCAGGTACCACATGCAGAGCCCTTCTAGTCCTACTAATCAAGCTCTGTCAGTAAGCTATGCACGGTGCCGCTATCAATAGGGCTCTACAGGCTGCAAATGAGGGGCAGAAACACAAGTAGGAACAGAGGCGTGCCTATATAAGGCACTGTGACATCGGAGAGCTCAAGACAAGGGAGGATTCAAATCGTCAGGTTAAAAAGCGTGCACCACCACGCTGCAGCAAATGTGGTAATACCACCGGGGCCCTGGGAACTGCGCAGACGTACTCCTCGAATATGCTTATAGATCTAGGGAGTAATTGCATGGTTCAAATTCATGAATTTGTCAATGCCTTGGGAACCCGACTATACTACACGGGCAAAAGTAGGGTGCATACATATAAATAAACCACATTGTGTATGACAAACAGATCATTGTTTGTCAATTTCAATACTTCATCTTTGGATCTACTTTGCACCAACTCGCATGCGGGCCCCTTGGATGGCAATTTCAACTAGAAATAACGCCCTGACGGTAGCGGATGCTAGAGAATTCAAAGTGAATAGCGTAAAAGAGTGAGTGTTTGCTGCAGTGCTAAGCCTATATGGTTTGTTAAAGGAATTGAACTGTTGTGTGGAGAGTTTATTATTCACCCAAATAAATAATAATGGAAATTGCCCTCCTCTAATTGAGTCATCACATTAATTATTTTTTATTGGTCAGACACCACTCTATCGGCTACTCGCAGTTAACTACTCCGGTATTAGTAACTTAACCCCATTAATAGTAAGTGATAGCGGACTTTGCCTCCTTGAGACTCCGCCTCCCCTCCGACTCGTGTCGACTTACTACTAATTTAAAGTATATATATATATAGCTCTGAGAAGACGTTCAGATCATAACTCGTTCGCTACTACAGTGGCCTACATTTCATTCACATCCTATTAGTTTATGAAGGAGAGGGCCCGATTCGACGTTCCTTTCAACACACATCTACTGCAGTACTCCGTGGCCACGCTTCACTAGTCGTTCTCAACTGCCCGTTGGCCACTTATTGCCACCCTACAGGTCTTAATTTCTCGCTTTGAAAATGTCGGAAGGCGGCTGGGATTCTGTGACCCATATTGGAAGCAAGCATCGTGGAGGCGCTTCTCAACGTGAAAATGTTGTGAAGGGGAAAAGCGCCTTAAATGCCGCCCAGCGGTCAGGGCTGATTGTGACGACAGAGAAGAAATTCTCAACGGGCAATGCGGTACGTTCACCAGTCCAATTTCTATATGATCTCTTTTTGTTTTGGTCTACCCTAAGATGCATTCTCTAATGGTGACATATAGGCCGGTCGTGCCGCCGCCGTTGAAGGCCAGCACCTTACTAAAGTTGACCGCTCTGATGACATTGTCAAGCCGAAGTCGGTTGGTAACCAGGTTGGCGATGCTATCAAGCGCCGCCGGAATGAGGAAGGATACAAGATGTCGCAGAAGGAGCTCGCTACAAAGTGCAACACTACCGTATCTATCGTCCAGGACTTTGAACGCGGCACTGCGTCACCCGACCAGAAGGTGCTCAGCGCTATGGAGCGCGTTCTAAACATCAAGCTCCGAGGCTCTGACATAGGGGGGGAGAAATTCCCCAAGAAAAAGTAATGAATACCGGGGGTGAGCCTGGGACTTTTTCTTGATGGGGATCTCGTTTTTCTTTGCCTCTGGTTTCTTACATGACTCGATTGATCAAATGATGGGTTTCCTTTTCTTTTTTACCGCATATTATTAGCCGAAGTCAGATCAGGGGCCTCTATGCGTCGGGAGGATTTCCTGGAGTATGGACTTGTCTCCTTTTGGCCTCTTTAAGAACATCAATGAAGGATTCTCTATACGATGTCCTACTCCTAGGACAATCCGATGGAAGCGTTTAAAATAGACTATTTATGACAGCGGTCATGATTTTTTTGTCCTTCCGGAGTAATCCATCCCTTGGATGCATCCTTGGGATATATTTCGATAGAACGAGTGGAATTTTTAAAAAAAATACACTACTATTTGCCTTCCTTGGAGACATATTTGGGGATAAATGGCAGGATAAGATGAGCATACAGATTTTACCTACCTATCAAATTAGACTTTTTATCTTTAAAGTATTACCACCCTTATGGCCATTCCATTACATAGTAACATCTAAGGTAATGCTGGTCAATGTGTGAGAGGGCTCGTTAGTAGTGAAGCTATTTAACTGTTAGGAGAATGTTGTGTGACATCTCCTTTTGTTGCCAGTTGAGGAGCACCAGTAGCCTTTGAACTCCCATCGACACCAGGTAAATCGTATTCAAATAAAGCACGGTAGAAACCGTATATTTGGATTCGGGGGAAGAAAGCTAGTAGTTTAATCCAATCCCGTGATACCTTTGAGTCATATATTTAGTACACAAATACATGATGTACTGTACATGCAAGAGTATGTAGAGACAAACCCGGTGGTCCGTAGATTTATGATTATTATCATTAGTACATAAACCATACATAGTATTCTTCCTCAAAGCAATTGTTGGCATTTATTGTCATCGAAGTACGAAGTGAACGTAGCGTCTTGAGGTGTGCCATAATTTGCCCCGACCTCTTCCCACTGGCTCCTCACGCAACAATCATGTGAACTGCACGTAATTTAGTACACATATCACTGGGACAGGGTATGTAGGTCCCAAATTGCCAACACTTCTCCACATTTGCTCATTTCTCCAAACGCATGAAATGGTGCGGAACATTATGCGGTGGAACTTTGGAAGCGGTCGAAAATGTCAAAACTCTCCATTCGCTTATTTCTCTCAATCGTGCCACTGCCTCAATTGCTCCCGTTCAACCTCATACATGAAATCGAAGTAGGGTTTATCAAAATGATGAACTCGAACGTAACCGTCTTCACCCCCTGAAGCATAAGCGGTGCCGGCAGGATGCACTGCGATGGTGTTAAGTGGGCCAAAATGACCTTTGACACGGCCAATCTCGTCTTCGAAGATTCGGTGATAGAATCGGGCTTCAAATCTACCCTGACGGGTAGACGTCGTCGTCACTTCCATTGCAGCCTGGCCTCCACCTAGAATCACATAGTCCTTCTTGGGGGTGATCACAGCTGTATTGAGGGGAGTATCGGCCGGATAGGATTTTAAGATAGATAGGTTGCGAGAGGAAATGATCTGGAAAGCTCATTAGCAGTCTCCTAATCTTTGAGCGTTCTGGAGCATAATACTTTTGCAGTTTTGTCTTTTGATGCGGTGATGAAGTATGTGCGGTCAGTGGAAAATTGGATGTCATTGATTTGGTAGTCAAACTCGTGTGCTTGGACATTCTCTAGTTGTTCGCCCGTCTGTCAAGTCGAGTGTTAGGGGGCCGAACTGGAATGCGGATAATTTCGGTGGGTTGATTACCTTCGCATCATACTGGCTAACACTGCCATCTTCATGACCGGCGATGATATACTTGCCCAAATAACTCCATCCGGCGACAGTTGCCTTACTCTCCTCACACGTGATCTTCAAGCTTGGCTCATCGGTTTGGTCATCTAAGTTCCCACCTTCGCTATCACCATAACGAATATCAAACACAACGACCGTGCCAAGGTGACCCATCCGCTTTTCCGTTACAGCTAGTAGTCGGCTTCCATCTGGGCTGAATTCGACTCGCTTCACCGCCGTAGGAAAGTCCCACGCCTTGACACTTTCCCCGGTCTTGACATTCCATAGTATTACCGTGTTATCTGCTGCACCAGTTGCCAGAAGAGCGGTGTTCGGACTGACATCAACTGTCCAGATGGCGCCTTGGTGGCCGTGATAAGTACCGAGTCGCTCTCCATTTGCGGCAAACCAGGCACAAACAATCTTGTCTTTTGCCACAGAGAAGAGAATATCTCCGTCGGGGTTGAACTTGATCTGGTTCAGTGACCGTTCCTACACGTAAAAGTAAAGCGTTAGAATCTGATCCCTCGATAGGCTATGGGGTTACAAGCTTGTAGAAAAATGATTGATACGAACATGACCTTGAAGGAGGATAGGCCGCATGATGGCCGCAAGGCGATGGGATGATGTTAAAGCAATAGAATGCCAATATACTAGATGACCCCCTGTTTGATGCCAATGCCTTGATAGTCACTCTTTTACTAGATTCCATCAAACACTTCACCAACATGCCAAGAGCACATTTTTCCGCCCTTACAAAAGGGGTAAGACCGTAAGATTGAGTGGTAGGGCTCAGCCCTACTAGTAGTATCATGTGGGATACGCTAATCTAAGATTGTCATTTAACCTTATTTAATGTACAGTAGTGTGTATTCTAGTTACGATGTATTTTACATATGAAGCGTTGCGTTGATAGATGATATGTACCTCGAGTTCCCTCAAGTTTGGAGTTAGCATCTCTACCATATATAGATGCCCAGAATATTTCGTCGGTATCCTTTCGAATCTTCGTTAGGGTCTCACAAAGATTGGCCCCATTTGGGTACATACAGTGCCACTACGTCTCTAGCACATAGGTCCATGCCAGATACTCGTTCCTATTCTGTATATTCTCAATATATGAAGACCGGGAGGAGGCCAGGTACATAATACGAGCTGTGAGTGCATCCTCCAGTCAACTCTGATAGGGTTAGACTTAGCTATTACCTGCGGCACTTCTCAAGACCATCCTGACCTAATGAATGGAGTTAAATGGCACCGGGTAATCCCTGACGTGCATGGAGGATTGTCCTCCTTCTTGCCTATCGTGGATTGTGTGGAATCATTGCCTCCAGCTGATGGTTCTTAAGACCGTTGAGGAACCAGATCTAAATTGATGCACATCGGGAATCGTCTTGGGCCTTTACCCCGCCATGCCTGCTATCCCAAAGCAAGATCACGTCGCTTAAGGTCAACATCCACTTTGATATCTAACTGGCAGCTCAAGTGTGAAGTCTCGTCTCTCTGCAAAGGTCTTCCATTTCTCCCTAGAATACCATTATCGAGCCTCTTTACGTTCACTCGAGGATTCATTCCTGTTTCAACCCCCTATTCTGGTTCAAACCGCGTATTCTCAACTTCCATTACGATGACGGGAACGAAGATCGATGGCACCGAAATTTCGAAGGATATCCGCCAGAAGCTGAAGGCAGAAATCCAAAAAGCTCAGGAGTCCAACCCTAGATTCAAACCGAGCCTGGTCATATTCCAAGGTCAGTCTTTGAACCGGCAGGCAACGAGTACTCAGAATACTGACAAACGTAACCAAAAAAATTTGACAGTCGGCAGCAGATCGGATTCCAGTGAGACACGTCGTTTTTTATTAGGGGGTACTACTAATCCAACGTAGGTACATATGTGCGCATGAAACTGAAGGCAGCAGATGAGGTGCATTTCTCAACTTCCAAGTATTGTTATCTCTCTATGACTGATGGTCTCTCTCTACAAGGCGAATATCCTTTGCAAACTAATTAGCTTCCCTGAACATATCTCGGAGCCCGAAATCCTCCAAGAAATCATTAAGGCAAACAATGATCCTTCAGTACATGGCATTCTCGTTCAGTTGCCTTTGCCAACGCACCTCTCCGAGCATAAGGTCACCTCGGCCGTTACAGACGAGAAGGATGTGGATGGCTTTGGTACCGTGAACATTGGAGAACTAGCAAAGAGAGGCGGGCGCCCGCTTTTCATGCCATGTACCCCTCAAGGCGTTATGGAGCTTCTCCGGGTGAGCGGAGTCGATCCTGCCGGCAAAGAGGCTGTCGTCTTAGGACGCAGTGACATCGTCGGCAGCCCCGTCAGCTATCTCCTTAAAAACGCGGACGCTACCGTCACCGTGTGTCATTCCAAGACTGAGAACCTTGGAGAGATTGTCAAAAGGTCGGATATTGTTGTAGCGGCTATCGGGAAGCCCGAGTTTATTAAGGGTGAAATGTTGAAGCCCGGCGCTGTTGTTATCGATGTTGGCACTAATTACATCGCTGATTCTTCGAAGAAATCGGGCCAGAGGCTGGTCGGTGATGTTCATTTTGATTCTGCGATTGAAATTGTATCTCAAATCACTCCGGTTCCGGGCGGCGTGGGCCCCATGACAGTAGCGATGCTTCTTCGGAATGTTGTCAAGTCAGCGATCACCTACTTTGAAAAACAGAAAGACCGACACATCATCCCCTTACCCGTGGAACCAATGCGACCTGTTCCATCAGACATTGCCATTTCCCGACGGCAACGCCCGAAGCCCATCATTTCGCTTGCCTCTGAGATCGGTATTGCCGCACACGAATTAGAGCCTTATGGCCATACGAAGGCGAAGGTAAGTTTGAGTGTTCTGGATCGACTCTCTCACCGACGTAATGGTCGATATATCTTAGTGAGTGGGATTACTCCAACGCCTCTAGGCGAAGGCAAGTCAACAACTACTATGGGTCTTACTCAGGCTCTTGGAGCGCATGTAAACAGGATGGTATTTGCCAACGTCCGGCAGCCCAGTCAAGGTCCAACTTTTGGGATTAAAGGCGGAGCTGCCGGCGGGGGTTATAGTCAGGTCATTCCTATGGATGAATTCAATCTTCATTTGACTGGAGATATTCACGCCATCACAGCCGCAAACAACCTCCTGGCAGCGGCTCTCGATACTCGCATGTTTCACGAAGCGACTCAGAAAGACGGTCCGCTTTACAAGCGACTAGTTCCCTGGAAGAACGGGAAACGCGAATTTCAGCCGATTATGTTCCGGCGTTTGAGGAAATTGGGTATATCAAAGACGAGTCCGGATGACCTTACGGAGGAAGAAATTCGTCGTTTCGCACGATTGGACATTGACGCGGAAACCATCACCTGGCGCCGCGTGTTAGATGTCAATGATAGGTACCTTCGAGGCATAACCGTGGGGCAGGCGCCTACTGAGAAGAACCTCACTCGCCGGACTGCTTTCGACATTTCAGTAGCGAGCGAATGTATGGCTATTCTCGCCCTAAGCAGCAGCTTGAGAGATATGCGCGAGCGACTAGGGAGGATGGTGGTTGCGATGTCAAAGAGTGGTGATCCGGTTACCTGCGACGACCTCGGAGTTGGGGGGGCCGTGACGGCTCTAATGAAGGACGCTATTAAGCCCAACCTGATGCAGAGCCTCGAGGGAACGCCAGTCTTTGTCCACGCCGGTCCCTTCGCAAACATCAGCATTGGAGCGAATTCGGTTATTGCCGATAAACTCGCGTTAAAACTGACCGGCACCGAGCCTGATGAAGATCATAACGCGAAGACTGGCTTCGTTGTGACGGAAGCCGGGTTCGATTTCACCATGGGTGGCGAACGTTTCTTCAACATTAAGTGCAGGTCTTCAGGCCTTATTCCAGACACTGTTGTTATTGTCGCGACAGTCCGTGCCTTAAAAGTCCATGGTGGCGGACCCGAGATCTCGCCGGGGGCTCCGCTGCCCGACCTTTACCGTACTGAAAATGTGGACGTCTTGAGGAAGGGCTGCGTTAATTTGAGGAAACATGTTCAGAATGCCAGGCGATATGGCATTCCTGTTGTGGTTGCCATCAACAAATTCGGTACCGATACGGAGGCTGAAATTGCTGTTGTCCGGGAAGAGGCGATTCGGGCGGGAGCCGAAGACGCGATCCTGGCGGACCACTGGGCTCAAGGTGGCGCCGGGGCCGTGGACCTCGCAAAGGCAGTCATCATCTCCAGTTCGAAACCCAAGGAGTTCAAGCTGCTCTATGAACTTGGGGGAACGGTCCAAGAACGGATCGATCGCATTGCTCGGGAGATGTACGGGGCCGAGAAAGTGGAGTTCAGCGAGCTGGCGCAGCAGAAGGTCGACGCGTACACAAATCGCGGGTTTGGAAACCTACCTATCTGCATTGCTAAGACACAATACTCGCTAAGTCATGACCCTGCGCTCAAGGGGGCTCCGACGGGCTTTGTTGTCCCTATCCGAGACGTCAGGTTGGCTGCGGGTGCTGGCTACCTGTAAGCGAATCTTCTCTCCTTCCGGCCGACCTTCGATGTGCTGACCAGAGATAGCTACGCGCTTGCTGCGGACATCCAGACCATCCCAGGGCTACCGACTGCACCTGGCTACCTCAATGTGGATATTGACCCAGAGACTGGAGAAATTGATGGGTTGTTTTAGACGCTCCACTTTTTATCCCCGCTTGATACGTACCTTCACTCCCTTGGACTTTCTCACTATCTATGCTCGAGATGCTGGGAGGGGACGCTGTCGGCCGCTCGACATCATAGAATGGTGTGCTAGGCATATACAAGCTCCCGGCCTTGCATTTGACTTGTACATCACTCGCAAGTTTAATCTTCCGATCGCACATGGGGAATGCACTAGTGGACATTGGTCATCGTTTACAACTGACGTTTCACTAGGAGTAGATATTAGTAGTTTCTGTTGCGGTTGGTGCTTCCCTCGGGTCTCATCTCAGCCGTTTTTGTGAAACGGCGGGCAGGGGGTTTATCGCAGTGCATCCTATATCCTACGATACTGAGGCTCCTCTCTACATAGTTCTTTAAAAACCGGGATAGATGTACGGCTGATGTTACTTTATCCTCGCGTTCCCGTTATGATTATTATTTAGATAGCTCATGTCACACCAATAATCACTCAACTAGACCCGATGTGATCTGTATCCGATAGGGATATTCATTATCATTCTGGATTCTGAGTACATATCTACATATCTACCTGTCTGAGGTTCCGACTCTTCTTCTCCAGAGACCGGGGGGGGGTTTCATTATCCATGTATCCTTTATTTTCTACATACCAACCTAGAATAACAATCAGGTTGGTCGTGAGAAGAATAAGCCTATCCTATCACTCTCAATCTCAATCTCAAGGATGGAAATTTGTAAATCAATCGGATCGACTAGTTCCCCATCATATTCTCTCTTGATTCTATTTTAAGGACAAGTCGGATCGATGAGCTAAATGACGTCTTTCCCCCCACCGACGGACGGGAAACTTCGAAACGAAAAACAAACACATCGGCTGCCTCTTTCTTATTATATTCTGAATGAATTGATGCTCTCCGATCGATCTGTGTGCGTCCCGAAGCCTCATTCCTTTGAGGAACATCGTCCTTCGATCCTTTCCATCGTTCGCATCTTTGAGGAGCGCTTATTCACGGACCAGCGCCACCGCATTTCTTTCCTCCCATCCTTTCACCAGCCAGGGAAAACGACCTGTAATCAATTCTGATTCTAAGATTGCTATTCTATATAAAGAAGAAAAGCAAAAAGTCACTACTGCAGCTCTGCGGTGATCTGTGTCCAACCATCACACCAGTTCCCGCAGAGAAGTGGGCTGTCAAAGCCATCGTTGATCAGATCTTCGATTCTCGTCGCAGCACCAACAGGATGAATCCGCTTCGAAACACGCCTGCCCTACGATGCGGCGGCGCGCCCGCTCATTCCTACTTAGCAGTCCCTTTCTGGCGAAATCCTCCTCAATATCCCCGCCATGCAGCCCCTGCATCATCTTTCTCAACCTCAACCGCCCCGTCAACGAGAGCTTCGTCCTGCTCAGGTCGTGGTGCCACCAACAACGCCTCACTAATTGCAACTTATCCGCACACGATATCGCCTTCTCCTTTCCAGCTTCGTACTATGGCGTCGTCGCAACGGTCCAAGATCGAGGTTAAGAATCCAGTAGTGGAACTGGACGGTGATGAGGTATGGAGAAAACAATGCTTCGCAAAGATGTCGCACGCACCCCGCTCTTTTCTTTCCTTATAGAAGATATATACATTATCTCTCGCTTTGAAACCCGAAACTTGAGTGTGTCGGGTCGGGATTGCCGCTTGCAATTTCACTTGACCCCCCTCTCAATGCGGCGGGGAAACTTGATGAAGTTCTCGCCAATCACGCGACGTTTACGAGCGCCCGGCATTACATGTACTACTCTTAATGCATTATTTATCCGTTGTATCTTACTGACCGGAAGCCGCTTTTGGCGACCATCACAGATGACCAGGATTATCTGGAAAGATATTAAAGAGAAAGTAAGTTTGGCCCCGTCAATTCTATCTGTGATCGGTTAGAAACTAGAAAAGGGGCCTATCGCTGATATTCTAGTTCATATAATAGTTCATTTTCCCGTGAGTTCTTGTACCGATCTTCCAGCTCTTTCTCGGCTATAAGGTGCTCTGCGCGAGCACCGGATGCTAAGGTTAGGGAGATAGATATCTCGATATTGACCTCAAGTATTACGACCTTGTAAGTACCGGTCGTGATTGATCTCATCGAGCATCTATTCGATCCAGGATGCGCTGAATGTCACACAGGGATTGGAATACCGCGATCGGACCAATGATCAAGTCACCGTCGATGCTGCAGAGGCAATTAAGAAGTATGGAGTTGGAGTCAAGTGTGCCACCATCACCCCCGATGAAGTGCGTGTCAAGGAGTTCAACCTGAAGAAAAGTAATATGAACCACCCATTTTTAACCACCTCGTTTCAGACACCATTGACTAACGGGCGAAGTGTGGCTGTCTCCTAATGGAACCATCCGAAACATCCTGTAAGTTCGAGTTGTCGCGCCCTAGGCTATTGAACAAACCCACCTTCTCACCACCCAGCAGCGGAGGAACCGTCTTCCGTGAACCGATTGTGATTCCGAGAATTCCCCGGTTGGTCCCTGGATGGACGAAACCGATCATCATTGGTCGTCATGCATTTGGTGACCAGTATCGTGCCACAGACCGCCTAATTCCGGGTGAGGGAACTCTGGAGCTCGTTTTCACGCCGAAAGGTGGCGAGCCCGAGCGAATTAAGGTCTTTGATTTCACCAGTTCTGGCATTGCCCAAACACAGTATAACACCGATGACTCGATTCGTGGGTTCGCTCACTCTAGCTTCAAGATGGCACTTCTCAAGGGACTTCCCATGTACATGAGCACCAAAAACACTATTTTGAAGAAGTACGATGGCCGCTTCAAGGACATCTTTCAAGAAATCTATGAGCAAGAGTATCAGAAAGAGTTCGAGACCAGAAAAATCTGGTACGAACATCGCCTAATCGATGATATGGTCGCTCAAATGATCAAGAGTGAGGGTGGATTCGTGATTGCGATGAAGAGTGAGTTGTTCCGTTGTCAAGACTCTCATCGAAATCGGATAACTGACTCGACGGGGTCAGACTACGACGGTGACGTCCAGTCCGACATTGTTGCACAAGGTTTTGGGTCCCTTGGTTTGATGACATCTACGCTCACGACACCCGACGGTACAGCCTTTGAGTCCGAGGCCGCACACGGCACTGTAACTCGACACTACCGCGAGTACCAGAAGGGTCGCGATACTTCAACGAACCCAATCGCTTCCATTTTCGCATGGACTCGAGGCCTTATCCAGCGGGGCCAGTTGGACGGCACCCCAGATGTTGTATCTTTTGCGCAGCAGCTGGAACGTGCCTGTATCGACGTTGTTGATGAAGATGGCATCATGACCAAGGACCTCGCTTTGGCCTGTGGTCGCAAGGAGCGCGAAGCTTGGGTGACCACCACGGAGTACCTGGACGCAGTTGAGAGACGGCTGGGAGAGAGCCTCTCCAAAGCCAAACTGTAGGCATTCGACTTTTTATTTGTATCGATACTCACCCCCGTTATGGAAGCGTGATGAACGCGTGCAGTTCCTGATTTTGGACACGGGACAACGTGTAGATCGCTGGGCGGATGCAACTACTTTTGTTATTTCCCAGTGCCCCAGGATGTGGAGTACGTAATTGGACCGTACTGTACATACTGAATTCTATTATACGTTTATGGATCAACCGTTATTATTATTTTTATTCAAGTTTAAAGTCCGTATACAGCCTTCTTGGCTATGGGTAGACCGGGCAGACCACAACATGAGTATGAGTCAATGAACTCTTTATTAGAGTCCTATCATACATCTCAGTTTCTCCCACAGCTTGTACTTTCGTTCGCTACAATAATCATGGCGCCCGCCCCTTCGTTATGCAGCCGGTAAAAGGAAGAGTGACAAGCTTCATTGCTAAGTGAGCCCTGTAAATCTACCCAGCATTTGAGTTGACTAATGATAGTAACTCTCCTGGGATCTAGTCACATGAGGCCCCCCTTTTGAAGCGGCAGGTTCGGCACATGATTGGTTCTGAGCTATATACACTAAGCCTTAGCCACTTCCTTACCAACCAACGCAACGCTCCTTCTCTAACTCATCTCATGCATAGATCAGCCGAGAATTGTACATGGACATACATTGTATGTACATAGAAGATTAGATTACTGCCGTTACACCGCCCCACGCATCGAACAAAGGAGAGGGAAGGGATGTAAGGTTGACGAGACATGACATTTCATCTTGCTCTTCACATAAACCTTGGAATGCCTTCGTCGGTTTCAAGACAAATGCCCTGAATATAGGCAATCTTATTAATCTATAACTCTATATATAACATTTACATACTGAAGTTAAATCTCGGCCATGATTTTTCTGATTCATCGGGATCTTCATAGAATTTTATTCCCCCGTCCGTCCGTTGTGATTCTGTCTCGCTAAAATTTGGGGACTACCGAAGTCTGATAATCTCATATGTATGTAGTACTGTTGCCCGGTTATAACTGCTAATCATATATGGGGGGGTAGGAAAAGTAAGTCGACGATTTGTTTTGGGTATGCATTGTTATTTATTTTATCTTCTGCCAAACATTCGGGTGCCCTGCCTATATTATTATCATTGATGCAGTCACTACGCTGAGTATATCCTTCCATCTCAATGACGTAGATAAAGTAGTATATACATAAATGGCAGTATGCCATATCTCAACCCTTGAAGACCGTTGGACAGCCCAGAAAAAGAGATCCAAATTCATTCGAATCAGTATTAAGTAGTTCGGCTGGTAGCCCGTAACGGTAATCTTTTATACTTCATTCCATTCATTCAAAAAACGACTGGATCTCGGCCCATGCATCCTCTTGATCCATCAAACAATTGACAAGGCCCGGCAATCTTCTGCCGATTCTGTAGAGAGCCAGTCCTTTTCGATATTGGCCTGAATTAATTCTTTCGATGATTGGAATCTCATACGAAGGCTTTCCGGGTCATATGCTGAGCCCGTAAGCATGTTTGCAACATATTGCACCCTAAGGAATTCCATAGCAAATACATCCTTATCTGCTCGCAAGCACCGGGCAACCTGGGGTCGCCACGTAAAAAATTGACTTTTGGCGTTTGGCTACGTCTTTCTCCGCTCCATCGAATGGGTCAAAGTCTTTTGTAATGCCTCGAGGCGCTGACTTCTCACGGTCCCCTTAGGATTGAAGGCACGTATAATATATATCTAATCCATCAGCTTGTCCTTATCTACTTGCAGCTGGGCGACTTATGACCGAAGTTCAGCCACTGTGTCTTCTACCTCGGCTTATTCTTGTCACTTCGGAACTCCGTGGCCGACTCGATGGTGTTGCCCGAGTCGATGGTTTAACTTTTGAAGCGAGGTAGGGCTACCAACGTGTATTGCGAGTTCATAGAACAATACCGATTTAAAATGCGTGCAGAGGAAACAAGAGGTGCCCGGAACCTGTTGGAATGACCATTCAATAGAACGTGATCTCACTAAAGAAGTCACGTGTCTACACCAAAAACCAAAAACATCCTGAAAGCCGCTAGCCAGTACGCTAGGCCTAGAAAAGCAGGCGGGGCAGGCTTTAGTTTTAGGGCTTTTAAAACTGCAAGAACAGAACAGCTTGTTGTTGCTCAACACACATTTCCCAATGATAGACTTCCTATCACGGCTGCCGGTCGAGTGTGTGGACCACATTTGGTCGCTACTAGAGCGCCCGGACTGGTTGGTCGCCATGCGCGTATCCGCTGCCTGGAGATTATCGGTTGAGCCTGTTTTTTACCGTCACATCGATATCCGGTCTCCGTCTAGCCTCCTTGCAGCACAGAGGACGATTGAGAACCGACCGGAGCTTGCTCCTTTCTTCCAGAGACTCTCTGTGCACCACAGAGTCTCCACGGCTCCTGATGTGGACACCGACCATATTACGGCTGTTACAACGCAGCTCCTATGTCAGCTTCCTCGACTTAATACCCTCCACTTTTATCGGTGGCCATTCGGTATGTCTGTTCTGGGGGCCGCTATCCAGAGGCTAGGTGGAAGGGGATTCCCTGAGTTGAGGGAGGTACTTTCGGAGGCAGCCAAGATCCCGATGAATCAGCTTCGGCCACTGTGGATGCTGCCCGCCATTGAGCGCATTGAGACCGCCGTGACCGAGCTGGACATTCTGCCCGATAACTGGCCCACTGCAAAAACGCTCACAAAGCTGAATTTGGGCAGGACCACCTTGGGAGAACAACATGTGAGGGTGCTGCTGCAGGCGTCTCCGGGACTAAAATCCTTCACATATGACCTCTGGTGCAATGTCGGAGGTGGGCTGTTTTTCTGCCCCTTATTAATCCACGTTAAGATAGGTAGCTAAGTGGCTCTAGACCAGATGCCTACTCTAGATTGCAAGGCCCTAAATGGTGCCCTCGACTACGTCAAAGAGACACTACAGGAGTTAGATCTCGGTGTTACTCTTTATTCTCCCTATGCTGAACAGGTGGAAGATTATGATATAATTCCCGTCAAGGGCCGCATCGGATCGCTCCAGGGATTCACCTGTCTTTACAAGCTTAGACTCCCACTTTCTACACTGCTAGGGTGGTTTCCCGCGCAAGCACCCTCCATGACTGAGATGTTACCTAGTTCCCTAAGCCATCTGTGTTTAACCGAAGATCTATCGCTCCAGAGCACATATGAATGGGAGGAGGAGGGGCTCGTACTGAAACTGCTGAGATCATTCTTTGCCACAGCCAGACAAGCCACACCGCTTCTGAGGATATTTGAGTTTGTACCAGATCGTACCCTCGAGCGGTGGGGGCCGTCCGTTGAGGAGCAGTTGTACACGATGTGCTCCGATGCTGGGATAGAGTGCCTTATCCGGGAAGAAGAGCTGTAATTCATCAGGACGGTGTCTGAACAATATGAACCCATGTAGTGGACTTGTGTTGTCAAGTCTTCTGTCCTGGTTGACCATGATTGTTAACGTAGAAAAGCGCACGTAGGTTCATAATATGGATCTAGTTAGCGGATCAAGGTCTTAATATATTGATACTGGTTCTCTGCAGCACTTGCTCGCAGCCGGGGCATGGGTTCATGTCCCCGGTCGAGGATCCGCCCTCTGGGTTATCGAATTTGCCGTAGGCGGTGATAGTGTGTCCGGTCAGCTCTGCTAAGGGACGCGGTGGGTCTGACGGTTCGTCGTGGAGGATTTCCAAGACCACAAGCTCACCGCAGCTAAATGTGTTATGTTCAACACCTTTTAACAGATTTCCCACTGCGGGGTACTTGGTGGTGTGGAAGGACTGGTTCGAGTTCGTGCTTCGGCTTGGGGGGGCCTGTGTCATCCCAGTCCCGGTTGAAGACCCTGGCACGGGTGCTGAAGTTTCGGCTGGTTCCACCGAAGATGCTGCTCCTTGACGGGGAGTGGAGGGGCCCTTGGGGGTTCTCATTGATGATGCAAAAATGATAGTCCCATCGGGGCTCTGGCTGGCAGCCATGACAGAGGGCACCTTCGAGCTACTTTTATACTCAGGGGGAACTACACCCCAGTTCATGTCGTGTCTAGGCGGATCAAGTTCGTTCAGCAGGTCCATTTCGGATTCCGACCGCGTAAGAGGACGGTTCGCGTGGACGGACTTCATGTCTTCGAAAGCAACTTTAGCTAATTTTTTCAAATTCTCGTCCGTAATGTTTTTACCGGCTTTGATTTTGGAGATGCCAGCGAATGACAGGAAAGTCCGGCCTTCGTGATTGCTAGTTATCGGTCGAACCAGGGGCGTGTTAGGATACTCAGGAGGAGGTTTTTTACCCTTGCCAGTTCCTTGGTGATCCTCGAAGTTCACCGGATCATTCCCAACGTAAGAATATAAATTTGGACCATCAACAGTACCGAGGGGATCTGCAGACGTCCAGCGCCCTAACCAGCAAGCATAGTATCTCTTCCCGCAGAGGTACAGCCCGCTTTCGCCATCGCGCTGATAGCTGGCGAATCGATACTTCCGTGGAGCTTGCGTCTTCTGGGTATGGTATGTGATGGCTCCATATGGGGAATACTCTTCATGAGAGATGACCCGAGAACTGTCGTCTAGTTCGAAATTCTCGCTGATTTGATATCGAACCAGTGGGCGTGAGTCTAAGCTGTGCTCTATAATCGCCACCGGGGAATGACGTATCACGGCGTCGCCGACGCTGACAGTCGTCAGTTGGGCAGAAACGGATCCATCCCCTCGGTATTTGGTAAAAATATCGCCCAGGGGCAGGTATCGAGTCTGTTTGAGTTTCCTCGGACTTGCGGCATCTCCGGGGAGCGAGTTTCCTTCAGTGATTTTGCGGATTCTTTCACCTGCTACGTTATAAACGTACCATGTCGTCTCGGGGGTTGCATCCTTCGATACCCTCTGCGTGGCGAATGAATGCAACTGGTCATCGTGGTCCCAGCCAAGCTGCGAATAGCCAGGGATCGAAGCCATACACCCATGTCTCCCAGCACTATGGTCATATGTATACCTTTGTATCGTCTCGCCGACTTGGGTAGATGTGAGCCGGTTGTTCTCGCTGTTGGAATCGATACAACTCGGTTCTTCGTATGAGTATTTTCTTGTCCAGCCCGAATACCCTGCTTCTGGAGCATGGCGCATCTCTCGAATATTCCCTGCTGGATCATAAGTGTAGGATTCCGCATATCGGATCATCGTGGTGCCACCCCCAGTTTGTGGATTGCAGTTCCCCGAGTCGAAATCATAAGGCTTCACCTGTCTTGACGCGCCATTCGCCACGCCAACTTGCTCCCGGCCGGCGGCCTCGACGAGATGTCCAAATATATCATACCAAAACCGACGCTGCGGCGTGACAATGACATTGCGGAAGAAAATCGTCTCTTGTGTCTTGTCGGTGGAGTGCACGAGCCTACCTAGACAGTCATATGTATACAAGAGGTCCTGTAAGACTTCATAATTCTCTCTTTTGACGTTGCAAGTTGCCAGGAGCTTGCGAGTTTGAGTATCGTACGTATGAGTAGTCTCCGATCCATTGCCGTATACAATTCGGGTGACCTTGTTGTCTGGGGAGTATTGGATGTCTGTTACGGAGGATGTGATTCTTACTTCATTGGGAGCAAAGGACCTTAGAGCTTGCAATCGGCCAGCGACGTCATATTCCTTGCGGATACGCCCTACATCGGCCATGGATTCTACCTCTACTTGTTGGCTCAGAGCATTGAAGGATGCCTTAGTCTCATAACCTGTGGTCTCTAAAAGGTCATCGCCATCACCTTCCGACCAGTCGATTAAGTTTTTATACTCAATGGCATAGCGGATAGTCTGCTCCACACAGTTCTCATGGAGGTCGAAACGATGGTTGGTCCGCAGCCCGGACTGATCGAAACATTGATATAACTGGCCATTCAGGTTGAAATCAGCAGATCTGGAGCATACCTCGCCGTAAAAATTCCGGACAAGGAGGACCTCGGATGGCAAGCTTTCTTCTCGGAGCCAGATTTCTCTGGGGCGCCGGAGCTGGTCGCGCGAGAAGCGCTTTCGGCGGTCTCGATCCGGCCACGACAGCAGCGGAGACCCGTCGCAATCAGGTAAATGCCACCGCTGGCCGCTATCCATATTCCTGCTATGGAGTGGCCTTCCCAAGAGATCATGGCGGATGCAGTCAACCACCCGGTTCAGCGTGTCCCAGACTATCGACACTTTTCCGCCTACGTTGTACTTGGTGCGTGACTGGCGACTTTGACGGTCATTGCCCGTCACCCTGGCGATTTCCCTTCCCCGTGGATCTAAATGGATCGTGGTGGATGTGTTGGCGTATATCTCTGACTGGATGGCGGCTTGTCTTTCCTCTTGTGGCTCTCCATCCGCAACCCTCTGCTGGTACCAGGTTGGTAAATATGAAGATGGATCTAGTCCCTTGAAGCAGTTTCCCACGTCCTCGTCAGCCACTGGGTCATCCTCCAGAACGGTGCCACCCGCATCGGAGATTACCTGGCTCCAGGGGGTGAATCGTGTCTTGCTCCAAGTATGATCGGGATTGAGAACCCCGGCAACACGACCGAGCGGGTCTCGAAGTATCGTCGTTGCCGGCGTAGAAGTATCGTCTGCCTGGCGACGAAAGTGGTGTGACGGTGCCGTGATGGGGAGAAATTGTTTGACTGGCTGTGCTTTGTTGTCGTATAGTATCCATCCACTAAGGTTCCAAGTGGTTGTACCCTCGCTATCGGGGCCTCCGGACAGTTTGGTTTCTTGGATTATTGTGCCACCGCCACCGAGGTAGGCGATATGGACGGATATCTTCGTTGGTTCGGAGCTATCGGCTTCAGATCCACGGTGGTCGTGACGCACCAGCTCTGCCACATAACCCGGGGCGAAGGATTCCGCGTTTGCGGTTGATGTTTCCTGGTATCGGTCCAGATCATATATCGTTCTGCGAGAAGCTGTCGAGAGCAGTGATCGTGCAGTGGGACCGGATGGGTTTTGAAAAAACTCATTCAGCTCCTCCCTATCTATTTCACACGAAAATGCATCTAAACTATCTCCTGACCCTTGTCCTTCTTTTCCCATGACCGCAACTCCGATCACGCGCCCCAGGGGGTCAAATGCCATCTGTGTACGATTTCCGTTCTCATCCGTGACCTCCCAGGGCTGCAATCGCATGTAGTCATTTAGGAACTTCATTTCACTTTGCACGGCGTTCGTTAGCTTTGTTTGAAGGAGATAGTATGCATCCCATTCGTAGCATATGGTATTGCCGTACTGATCGATTTCCCCATTTAGGAATATAAAATTGGGAGCGTGCTGCCGCCAGACGTTTGTTATTGCTATCATCTCCAAAAAGTGGACGTGCTGATATTGTCCACCAGCCTTCACTAGGTGGATCTTGATATTGATAACCCCCTGTTTCAAGAATCTCTCTGATGTCTTGCGACTTTAAAATGGGGGCTACTCCGTCGAGAGCCGATTCCAGGAGCTGTGATGTGAATGCAAGCTGGTATCCTTGGTACAGTAATGAGAATTCTTCCAATCTCCCCGCAGCCAAGGTCCCTTGGAGGTCCCCGGTTGTGTATACATTCTTTTGGTGCATGGTGAGGATTTTATACCCCCTGGGGTCGTTTTGCCGGATTATCTCCTCTGGATCCTTATGAATGGGAATGCTGATCGATCCTTCCAGCAATGCGTTGTCGTCGGCCGCTATGCTCTCCCATGTATAACGGCTCCCTCCTTCTGGGATCCTGAATGGGAACACTCGATATGCCCGGACCTCGGACGCGAGTGGCCTGTGGAAGTAATCCGTCGACTCAACGGCGTTCGTGTACGTCGTCCTGGTGTAATTTATCATAGTCTCTTGTTGCCTACATTGATCCTCGGCGTTGGGTGGCGGTGTTGATGGGTTAGGATAGGCTCTGCCATAGTTTATGACGGCCTCCAGACAGATGTTTCCATATTCATCTACCTCCAGGACGACGCGGTGTTCGACCCGGGAGTCACTAAGAATTCTTTCATGGCGAGCGGTCACTTCCTCGCGGGGGTTGACGCGGCAGATCGCATATCGTTGACCCCCTCGGGCGCTTTGTCGCATTACCACCTCATATGTCTGCTCGGTGACCAGGTAAGGAATCCCTGCACAGGCAATGGATTCATCCACGCCGAAGATTTCCTGTCGACGTGGCAGGCCAGAAAATGCCCTGTACGCTTCGTAGACGTCCGCCTCTGATAGACCCGATGGGATCTTTGCGGTAGGTAAGGCGCTCCCCTGGGGCTGATCAATCTGATAACTGGCTGGAAGAATCACTGCCTCATCTACTCCGCGGCAGCCAACGTAGAACCATGACCTTGTAAGAACGGGAGGCTGCTGGAATTTGGATCTGGTGCTACTGTCCGTCGCGAAATTCTCCGCATCCCAAGTCTCCACCATCTGAAAGCCCCGGAATTGACGCTCCACGGCATCATAATAGCCATTGTGGTAGGCGTACCTGGTTACTTGGGACGTCTGCGCAACGTAGTCCACTGTCTCCGTCCTAGCAATGCATTGAATTGGGAAAGGCAGGCGGGTGATCCATGGTCTGCCATTGCGTTCGTCGTCTCGATAGAAAGCAGATGATGCTCGGTAGGTAAATTTGGTTTCCCCCCCAATGCCGCTTGAGAATTTGGTCAACATGCCGGGTCTGTGCTTGTCTGTCAAATCTACAAAACGGACCGTAGCCAGGCCATTGGTACTATTTGCCGACAGATCAGATGTCCAGCACAGGCAGGGCGCGCCACGACCACCGATATCGAGGACATCCACAGCCGATGTATGGTCTAGGGCTGGGAAGGTTGGTAGCAAATGCCCAGCACTCCAGGTGTTCCCGGCTTGGTTATAGTAAAGCATGGCGCCTCCCCGGGGTAGGAGGTACAGCAGGTCAGTGGTGCCAGACCCAGTAAGGTCTGCCATGCGAATCCGCAACGGGGAGAAATCGCTTTCCGGGGCCATGCAGGGGCTATTGCCCATGGTAACTTGGGAGCCAAATCTGCCATGGCCCATGTTCGGCCAATAGCAGAGATTCCCATTGCAGACGTGTACAAGATCGGCCAAGCCATCGCCGGTCATATCGCCCAACGTAACCAGGGACTTGGGGTCCTGGAGCGGCAAAAGCGGTGCCCCGACCGTCCGCCTTGGTGGTCCAAACCCCCTTGGACCCAGGGATGGATACCAGGTCAGTTCGCAGTCTCCATTCCCCGGGCCCGTCATGATCAGCAGGTCTGGATGTCCGTCTCCAGTGAGGTCAACCCTCTGCAGACTCGACAGGTCCGAGCCAGACGTCACCGGATAGGATTCAAAGGGCGCAAAGTTCGACCAACCCCCGCCTTCCTTGCGCTCGTAGAATCCGCGAATACTATAACTGGGAGCACGACTAACAACTACGTCGGGCAAGCCATTCCCACGGAGGTCTTCGAAATCCCACTCCTCTGCCTGTAAGCCGCCCACGTTGGGGATGATAGCCACTAGGCTCGGCTCCCCTACTCGTGCCTTCCAATCATCCGTGAGGTTGCGCTGGTAGTACCATCCATTCCCGGGGACCCTAGCCAGAACACCAGGAGCGCCTTCGCCATGGAGGTCGATCCACTGTGCTGTGTTGATTGTTAGGCCGGATACACCCATTACCAACTCCTCGACTGGCAAGTCTCTGAGGGCGGGGGTCGTGTTGTATTCGAAATCGGACGCTGGCAGATCTAGCGTCCAGTATTCTTCCTTCTCCTTGGGGGTATGGCCGCGCTGTCTATACGACTGGAGGTATGTCGACCCGGACATTGGATCTGCCCGATATTGAAAGCATGTAGAAGAGATGAGACAATCCTGTCGTCCCAGTTTATTCGGGAAGTGATGAAACATGAGCACTCGATGGCACTGGCGGTACGTCCGGATCTCGAACCCGCTGGTGTATCGAGAAAATGGATCTGAGCGGAGCCCCCAAGGGCTTTTCTCCTTCGTCGTTGGGCACTCCTCGTCATGCTCACCATAATCCATTATAACCTCGAACATCCACGGAGCAGTAGTAGGAGACGGATCTTCCGGTACTACCTCCCATGTCTCCGCACTGCGGTTGGGCGTTTGATTCCCATATTTGATGGACTTGAGGTACATTTGCGCTGGACGATCTAGTCTACGGCTGGCCTCAGACACGTCATGGTCCCACTGTATTCCTGAGATGTCCTCTACCTTGTACGAGTATACTATGTGGTTGCCATTGCTGTCATACGACTCGGATGCCAGCCAGGAGAAGATGCGCTTCGAATTCGCGGCACTGGTGGCCTCCTGGTGAAATATCTGACCCTTTTCTCCCCTGCCATATATCGTAACAACGTTGGTCGCACTGATCGTCCTCCAGAACATGTCCCCCTGTGTCGCTTCGCTTACCCATCGTTCGACGCGTATGGGGTCCGATTCCACACGTGGCCGATATTTTCGGACACAGTAGCCATTAATGGAGCTCTCGTCAAAGGTATCTTGGTCCTGCTTGATCACGGGGACTAGGTCGCCAATTTGCGAGTGCACGAAGATATCATGGTCATCATCGTAGGTAGGGATTTGATGAGAGGTCTTACGTGCAATGCTGTCAACGCCGTTCATGTGCCATCCGACACCAAAAACGCCGTTCATGCTCGCTGACCCCGAGTCATACTGGAGAGTCAGCGAAGGCTCAAATTTGCTTCGCCCTGCTGAGGTCTGGATAGGAAGTGTGACAGAAATGCCACCGGTTTGCGTTTCGACGCGGAACCTCTCAGACATGGAGCGACGGGCGATACCAGGCGCCGTCAGCCGATCAGGGGCGTTCTGGTTGTCTATGCTGCTATTACTCGCACTACTAGTAGGTTCATGGCCGTAGACTTGCCGACCATATGTCTGAAGTCCTATCAGTGTCTGGATTACCGAGTGGAGAGCTCATGCTTACACCCTCTGGGGCCCTAGGACGGAACTGTGTCTTGTCAATAGACGAACGACGGAAGGCCGGCTTCATTGTTTTAAAGCACTCTAAGTTGAGTTGAATTCTAGTCTGTATTCGTGATACCAGAGTGATTGACCTGACTGAATATTCAAGCCTAACTAAACATTCAACCGGGCTATCGTTGGAGAGTAAAGGGCGGTGGTCGTTTATTCTATCTAGTTCTCAGACTTCTGCGTGTTTGAACATATGATCTACGTGAGGGGTTAATGAGGGGTACTACTTGCATCCATATCCTGATAGAATCCGAGAGAGAGAGAGAGAGAGAGAGAGAACAACAATATCATCATCTAGACTCTATGTTGATTTCTAACAGCTATGAGCCCGACTCGCGTATAGAGCAGCTGCGCACCGAATTACTACATTAAACATCCATTCGACACTTGCCAACCCCCTACTCTTTACCCTCGGGTTTAACTCGCTACTGAAAGATGGCAAATCAAATCACACAGGCAGAAAATGTTTCCCTGGATGGCCCTGGTTAGTTTAAGACTGGGAGACCCGGAATACCCAGTCCAAGGCAAGGGCTGTTGCTTCAGAATGGCAGGACTTTGGTCAACCCCAGCGAGCAACTTCGAAGCCGGTATCCCCTTGGAAAAAAGGGCTGGACAAAATGATAGAAAGGCTGATCGAAGAGAAACCCGCGGCAGTGCTCAAAGTGCATACCCAGACTGGCACTGCGCATTGCAAGAATACCATCATATCAGGCCGACCGACGATTACATGTATGTAGTATATTGCACGAGCTTCGCGTAGGTACCTCACTTTCCAGCTCGACTGGAGTCTAGTCAAGTATTCTAGCGGAGGTGGTAATGCACTTCGGCGGAACTCGCTATTATTACTACGGTGATGGGCCAACAATGGCCCTGGGATATATAACAGCCTACCAATTCGACTTGGACAAATTATCCTACCGAACACGTGGTGCGAACGATTTCCGGGAGGGGTTAGATCAGGCAAACCCCTGGCAACGAACGCTAAGAGGAAACCCTGACAAAGCCTTGGCTAGAAAGCTATTAGACATTTTTATTACATATAACTGCCTTTTTCTCACGCGTTCTGTACAGTGTTCCTGTGTCCTTAAAATTCCTTCCATTGTAATTCCAATCTAGCCGTTCAGTTCTTCGACGAGCTGCTGAGCATGCCTTGGTGTATGGAGATACCAAATAATCAGCATAATCATCAAAAAGCACCCGAGTCAACTTGTCATAGTGTAGAATGTTGCACGCATGTAATTCAATGCGATTTGCAGCTAGTTGGTTCGTAATTTTAACATGCCTAAGCTTCGTCGGGAAATTTACTGGTTCCAAATTCAAAGGGCGTAGGGTTTGTTAGTTGTCACAGTAAGCCGTGAATTGAAAATTCGTTGTAAATGCTTTGGGTTGACGACCGAAAAACAGATGGCTTCTTTACTGTTTCGAGTAAAGCCAGCAATTCTGCTTCGAGTTCAGTGCTGGACATAGTGACGGCATTTTGCTTCAAGTTATTAGCTCGCGGCTAGGTAATAAAATACTCTCCAGATAAAGCGCCGTTTGCATATATCAATGATCCATGCTGTGCTTATGCTCAAATCGCAGTGAGTATTCACGTGTATGGAGTAAGTACTTTGGAACATGATTTACACCACTCATTTGCTATAATGGCTTCATGATTAAACTTTGTAGGAATAGCTACCCGTGTTCGAAAAGTAATGCTGGTTGAGTAATCACTCCCTTGTCAGAAATCATCTAGTGTAAGAACTAATATAGCTTCCCACACGACCTCTAATGGGAAGGGGGTGATCGAGCCCTCTTCCACTGTGGTTAAACGCCAGCCGGGCTCATTTCACTGTTAAATATCTTACTTGTATGAGGACAGGGATTTTGGCGCCCCTTTCTTCAAACTTTCGTGCCTATAAGTAGTATGTAGTATGCAACAGTTAGAACAGTTCTAGATATGATATGTATCATGGTATGATACTGTTAGATTATGAGCTAGTAGCAGAGGACTATGGGCTAGCAGTAGAGGAATATTGGGGCTTTCAACTGATTGCTATAGGAGGAGATTTCTATGTGGAATGTGACGAGGAACAACGGTGGGAGCTGGGAAGCGCTGACATGATCTTGGGTTGAATTGTGCATGTTGTACATGTCTTAATTGGTTATTTCTATGTAGAAAAAAATCCTTAACACCCGATCCTCACTATCTCACGGTCGCATGGATCTGCGCATTGCCGGAAATGGCAGCCGCAAAAGCCATGCTGGATGAGGTTTATAATCCTCTTTCTCAACTACCAACCGTTAATAACACCTACATACTCAGGTATTGGAGTGGCTATAATGTTGTGATTGCTTACTTGCCATTTGGTGTTTATGGCGCCACGTCTGCGGCGACCGTACTAACCAATATGCTGTCGACGTTTCGATCACTTTTATTTAGTCTGATGGTTGGCATTGGAGGCGAGGTTCCTAACAACAAAAGCACCGATATTCAATTAGGCGATGTGGTGATCAGCAAGCTGACTGCCACCTCTGGTGGAGTAATACGGTATGATTATGGCGAAACAGTTCGGGGTGGACGCTTTCAACAAACTCGATCTCTCAACAAGCCTCCTCAGCTTCTGCTAACCGCGGTAGCTCAAATGGAGAGTAACTACATGATGGGAGTGAGACCGGTGAAAGGAATCTTGTCTGATACGTTGGAAAAGCACCAAGAAATGAAAGAACAGTCCTCTCAACCCAATGAAGATTGGCTTTTTTTATGCGACATGACCACCAAGGTGGTGACACTGAGCCTTTAGCATGTGGTCGGAGCGAATTAATGTATTGCATACCACGAGCAACGACCTTCACATTCATTATGGCTCAATTACTTCTGGAAATCAGGTTATGAAGAATGCTCAGATGCAAGATGGCCTTGCCCGAGAGCTAGATATCCTCTACTTCAAGATGGAGGCGGCAGGACTTATGGATCAACTCCCATGCCTAGTGATTCGGGGATCTATGACTACCGTAATTCTCATAAACAAAAACAATGGAAGGGATCTGCAGCTCTCACCACCCGCTGCGGCATATGGAAAGTCGCTGTTATCTGTAGATCCTGTAGTCTCCCATGGGACGCGGCCAGAATGTAGTACGTGCCAGCATGGTTGAATTACTAAAAGATCCGCTTACTAGCTTGGCATTAGAGACTGAATTCACCCCAGAGGAAAAAGTATGCTTGTGAAGCCTGTTCATAACCAATCCGACAAATGACAAAAATGCATTAAGGATAAGAAAAGGAGATTGTGCTCCTGGAACATATGACTGGATCTTGGAAACAGACGAGCTTCAAAGATGGCTTGGCTTTACAGGCAATCAACACTGAGCATGAGTCTTTCAATATCCAATGGCTCTATGGTAACCCAGGAACTGAGAAATCTACTATGGTCATTACCATTTCCGAAAAGAGCTACCAAATCAGGCCTCGTTTGTCAATGGTGATAAAACACTCGCCTACTCTTTCTGTGACTCCAGTTCTGAAGACTAGAGAATAGATACCGTTATACTTCGTGGGCTGATCAAGCAGCATCCCAAGCTGACAAAATCTATGCTTCCCAAGTTTAAGGTGCAGAAGGAATGGCTTTTCGGATCCTTTAAAGGAATATGATCCATACTAATGGAAATTGGACATGATGTGACAAGCGGAGAAAAATACTGTAGCTCTGGATGAATGTCGCCTAGAGTTGCAGGATATTTTATTGACCCAAATCAGTCAAAGTTTTTTGAAGTAATAACGTTAAAAATACTAATCCAGGCATCCACATCCTAATTACCAGTATAACATGCCCTGAAATTGGTCGATTCTTAAGCTCATTTAACCGCAAAGACTTATCATCATATTGGAAAGTGAATGAAGACATTGACATATTTATCGGAGAAAAAGTCCGAGAGCTCGGCCAGAGAAACAGCTACTCCCAAAAGTCAAATTCTGAGTATCGAATTTGCTTAAAGAAAAAGCTGAAGGAACATTTCTGTGAGTCGGAATAGCATGTAGTGAATTGGCGAACTTTCAGTCAAGAGATGCAAGCGAAACGCTTCGAAACATGCCCCAGAGACGATTTATGGCATGGTGAAAAAGATAATTCAACCATTCTAAAAATATTGAGCCTTGTTACAATCGCACAAAGGCCACTAAGTGTGGCAGAGTTGTCTAAAGCTTGTCAGCTGTCAAGGCTCTCCTAGCCCTTATACTGCGTGCGGAGTATAAGGTACAGAGAAGGTAGGTGATCAAGCTACTTGCCCCCACCCCGACAAAGCGATGAAACTAGGTAGGACCTTGAGTATCGGGGCATGAATTCTGATCCTGCCAGCGAACATCAAGTCATGCGATGTCGGTCGTCAGGGTGTCGATCATCCCGGACGGTCGCCCCCCTTTCTTAATTGGCCTCCAGGCAAGAGTCTTCCCGATTGGATAATAACATCGCCAATAGCGCTGGTGTTCTATGTGATTTCTGACAAAAGCTTATGAAATGAAGCTGTACTAGAGTCTGTAAAGACAACTCTATTTATCAATGCGATGGTTCGGGAGCAGGCCAGAAATGGCCCCCCATGACGCCATGATGAGAAGTCTTGGTAGCTATCTAATTGAGTCCGAAAGACCGAATGAAGGTCTGTATTTCTAAAGGCTAATAATAATAAGAGAATACTTCTTTGCAGATGATTCAATCTATACTCATCCTATATTAATACAGACAGCAGGTTATGAAAAAAGAAGTCTTTGACCTTACCACTCGTAAAAGGGGAAAAGCTAAAACAAACAAAGCCCTCCTATATCTTCTCCAAGCCAGCTCCGTCACCATGTTTAAACTTCAGATGCCTTCTGATATTCTCATTTGAGATCGTACGTAAGGATTTGAGGCAGAGAGGAGGGGGTTGTTCGGAATCCGATATGTGCTCGTCGGGTCTGTCTCGCAGAATTTGATTCCAGGCAAACTTCAGGCACTGTCCTAAGTGACTTGCAGGTGGTAGATCTAGCCGCTAAATAATTAGTTGCTAAACAAGATAAGAAATATATTAAGGAATCTCCATCTCATAGGATTGTAATGGCTCAAGTTTCGGCACTATAACAAGTCCAATCCTTCCTTCAGACCCCTCGAGTAATAGCTTTGTATCCTCAATAAGCCCCTCATGACTTTCAGATCCGGCCTCTAACACTATAGTCGGCCACATCCTTTCACGAGGGCAAATAGCTGCATCTGGCTCTTTTTTGCTAATACTCGAAATAAGAATTGATCCAATACTATTTAATAGAATATCTTACTTACTTTCTATCATAGGCCTCTTTAAAGTTCTCCGGGGTCGCATCCATAATGACCCTAGCTCCTGACCGTACAATATCACCCGAATCCACCATATTTTAGACCCAATCCTTTATCCTCCAATTACCGCTCGCATGGATAAAAGGAGGCATCGGAAAACGGAGTACGCCTGTAGCACCATCGTAAGAGTACCCACCATCTCTATTAGGCATAATAACTTGATATAAGGGGAACATAAACTTACTTGGCTCTGCTATTCTCCAAGAGTTTTTCAACCTCTTGAAACTCAGGCAACGTGGTACTCAACCCCCTTCCTTTTCTGCGATAACCCTTTTCAGCTTGGTCGGTGGTGACATCTCGACGTATATCAACGGACAAAGCATAAGGAGCTGTTTGAAAAATGTGATAAATAAACAGTTTCTGCTTGCCAGGGAATGGGGGAATGGTTATAAGAAACGTCAAGTGATGGTTGATTCATTGGTTTGATTTGATTACATCATACACAGACCCAGCCGCCCCGCAGCTATTGTCACGAAGAGTAATGCACATGAATAGATGAAGTATAGCTGTATGCTGTTAAGACCTTATGTGCTCTAAAATATAGAAGTCTTGAGTTAAATAGGTCTCCCGTCATAACTAATGCCCAGCCACTTTATTATGTGACAGAAGCTATGCGGTGTTACCCTAGTACTTATATATACATGACCTCCAGAATCGACAAGAGAAACTGAGGAAAATTCGCCGCGCTGACACCTTTACCTTGCGTCCCATACGATTATGAAACTCACTGCCCGGGCCATTGGCCTTATATACTCTCGAATTGCCTGAGGAGCTTAGTGTCTCTCAGGAAGAGCAGCCAGCTTGCTATCTGTAAGAAGGACAGTTCAAAAGAACATGGACCGTTGTCTGACTGCCCCTAGCTACCGCACTCAAAACTCCCTCTATCGTATCCTAGGACCTTCCTTTTATGAAGAAAGTGTTGAAGCCCTATATTGACCGTGCGCATCTGGGTCAGGATGCTAGAGAGGGACCTAGTCAGCCTCGCATGAAGCCTAACCACGTCTTTCTTTAGAGCAGAATTATATGCCAAGCCCTCAAAATGTCAGTTCTATCAAAAGAAGATAGAGATTTTGGGATTTATCATCAGCCCAAAAATGGCGTTTCCATGGATCCTAGTCGGGCTGAGACGATTCGAGAACGGAAGAATCGTCCACCACAAAGTTATCGAGATGTTCAAGTGCTACTAGTATTAGGCTTTTACAATTTTTATCGAAGATTCATTCGACGTTATTCACAATTGATCCAGCCTCTCACTACTCTACTCAAAGGTAGTAAGAATGGCAAAAAGTCAGGAGACTTATCTAAAGAATGGGGCGAACCACAACGCGATGCCTTTTTAGCTTTGTTAGGAGCGTTTGGGGCTACTTTAATGCTGAAACAGTTTGATCTGGAACGACAATCCCATGTGGAAGCAGACGCTTCCGACTATGCTCTAGGCGACATATACACTCAGTTACATGATGATGGGTGGCATTCAGTTGCTTTGGAGATGTTAGCTATTGTGGGTAGCTTCAACATTACCTAGAAGGCAGCAAGCCCAAAATCGAGGTCTTGACTGCGAGGCTGATCGTCTCTAGGGTCCAGGTTATGACCCGGGCTAGGGTCAGAATGGCCATTGAACTCGATTCTCCATGGTTAAGTGCACCAGCAGTCGCTCCGAAGAAATTAGTTGCCGCGGTACAAGCAACTGACCCTGTGCTAAAGATTGGTCAGAGAGGTCCAAGCTGCCCCAACAGGCGAAGCCTGGGGAGTGACGAAAATGTTGGAGTTACTAGAAATTCAAATGGACTGGTATGAGGGCGGATGTTGATGAGTTGTGTCCGAACGTGCCCCCTATCGAGGTCTTACAGCCCGAAAGCACAAGCATTATGGCACTTCGGAGCCACTCCCGCGGCCTTCGAGGCCATGGGCTGAAATATCTATGGATTGGATTACTGGATTACCGCCATCAATGAAAGGTGAGAAAAATTACAATTTAATTTTAGCCATTGGGAATAGGTATACTAAGATGGCTATTTTCTTGCCTCAGATGCCTCTTACTGACACTATGTTTGGGCCGAGATGGCAGAATTACTTTACGATGAATTTGAATGCCATTTTAGACCTCCCTCGGGTATTGTGAGCGATAGGGACCCCCGGATTACTAGCCAGCCAATTTTGGGCCGACCTACGCTACTACTCTATAGTGAAAAGGAAGCTATCAACAGCTTTTCACCCTCAAATAGACGGACCATCGGAATCCCTTAACAGAATTGTCGAGAACTATCTATGAGGGGCCTTTACAAACTTTGAACAGATGAATTAGGCAAAACTTTTGCCTACGGCAATGTACGCCTACAACAACAGTTTCAATCACACACTCAAGATGACACCATTCAAGGCAGGCGATGTACGGCTATGATCCGGATTTCCACATCAACATCGAAGGCGACATCTCCGAGAGGGCCCCAGCTGCGCTAGATCAAGTCAACGAGCTTCTGGAACTGAGGAGCTCACTTAAAGCTGCTCAGCGAGCCAGGGCCCAACAACACCAGAAGAGATATTATGACCAACGCCACACCCATAGAGTTCAAGAGGTGAGTTTTGTTAAGCTATCCACAGCAAATTTAAAGCTTAAAGACAAAAGCTTTAGCCAAAATTTATCGGACCATTTTCTTGTGATATCCATGCTGCCCAGGTGCTCGACCATACCGGTACTACTACCGAGTACAATTAGTATATACCCCACAGATTTGAATCCTTGAACTTTCATCCATACCCCTATTTATGTAGGAATGATGTTAGATCACAACTGCAAGCTTGAATTTGTCTAGTTACCATTTATCAGTATGGAACTCCCTATTAGATTAAAACTAATAACCTAGTCTACAACTTAATTACAAAAGAGCCGCCTAGGCAATGCTTAGTAGATTATAATGATGTGCGTTGACAGTCGGGCGTTCGCATAGCCCGGTTGATACTTCCATATTCTTCCGTCTTCTGAGCGTCCAGACTGGCTATTGGAGTCTAGGTATCGCGGTAATTTCTTAACGCCTCATTCCTTTTCCCGTTATAGCTCTTCTTTTCCCTCTTTTGTATGAATTAGTAATTGAATTATCAACTCCTGTACTTGTATTGTTAAACACAACCGGTGGTTAGCAAGCTCCTCTTCTTCCTGTCATAAAAACTTGTCAAGATTCAACGCCATCAAAGCCAGTGTTGGTAGAATACGGCGTAAGCTAATAGCTTGGTCTTATCATCATTTATTCACAATTCTTCTGTTATCTAAAAAGAGACTATCACTGTGGACATGAAGGCTCTATTTATGTCCTTCAACCCGGTTCTCATATTTTCAGTAGTCTGGGAGTTCCCATCACTCGTAGTATCAGAACTCCAGTACTTTATTACCATTGTTGGTCTCTCCTAATAGTCTCCATTATTCCAAACCGACTACTGGCATATTCCTACCGTTTGGGTTTCTACTAGTATCCGCAACAGCTAGTTGTACCGACAGCCAGCTACCTCCACCCTGAAAACTAGTCTAAAATGCGTTGGCACCCTCTTATAGAGACTGTAGGTGAATTTAAGGCTGCCGCCAAAGCCGAATGGGTAGCCATTAGAAATAACATAAGGCACGTATGAGAAAGTTCGTAGACGATTCAGCAAAGGAAAAGTAAACGTCCTCTTGAGGATAGGCAGAAAGGAGATTAGTTACAGGTTGTGCATCGGGTTGTGCATCCCTAAACTATACACTATGCCAGCTCTGGTATGCCGAGCACTAGGACAGAACTCTCGACAGGTCCTGCCCCTACTTTGCAAGGTTTTCGTCTACAAGCTCGATAGTGATGGCGGCTATTTGCTTAACTTGTTTCCCGATATACAAGGTCTATCTGGGTTACTGATCATACGGACCACTACTTTTACAGCACGAGTCTTCCATGGCCCAAGGTGATTACGGCTGTATTCGATCTTGAAACGGCGCTTGAACAATGTAAGACGCCTTTATAAATAGCGTACTTGGTGAAACAGTCAATTGCAATTCCCGGGGGGCTTTGAAGAACCAGAGTTCTGCCTCCTAACGCGCTCTGTGGCATGTGCGGTTTACGAAAGTCTAGTGCTCTGGCAGAACAAGCCCTCTGGAACGCTCGAAGATTTAAGCAAATTCCTGAAGGGCTTTGCCTCTCTCTAATGGTCGAGTAATTGTATTCTTTTATGTGGGTGATATCATCTTACTAGCAAGGAGCGCAAGAGGAGATGGCTCAAATAAAGGGGTAACTTTGTACGAAATATGAGATGCGAGATCTTGGCGAATTGCAGAACCAGAACGTGGTTTCTTAATACATATACGGATGATACTTACCGTACGCGTTTGATAGTAACGAAGGCTCTGGCTCTGCCAGGATTCGTTCATTCAAGACTTACAATCCTATCCTGAACACGCTCTCTCACCTTCCATGTAAAATACGACGGTCAAGCAACAGACATCACGCGGACCAACACGTCGGTTCCCTGATTTATCCGTCAGCATCACTCGCCAAGATATTCTAGCCGCACACGGTTTCTATCTAGCAAAATTCATCAACACGTCACCGCGCTGACAATCTGCTCTCTATGATACGGAGATGGCGAGGCATGGTTTGCGGAATTCGGAATATTAGTCAGCTTCTCGCCTAGCTACATAACTTACCTACATTAGTCTCAGAGTTTCCTTAGATACTTCAATCAATCCAATTATTATTAAATGAATATTCTATTAAATATAATCCTCCAGACTTTCTATTTTGTAATAAAAAATGATAACTCTACTACTAGAATAAGACGTGTATCGGTAATAACTTATTTTCCCTTGGATGAATTTCCTATGGTATGGTTTATCGCAGTGTCTAACGCTGGCGGCACGACAACTACATGTGAAGCAAGCAGGCTCTGTTAAGGGGCCGCAGCTAGTACTTGGCTTCAATGGAAAAGGCTGTTGTTATGTTGATCGAGCGAAGCTTATCTGCTAAGAAATTATTTGGTTGATTTGCTAGTCGCCAGCGCCAGCTTTCCTAGCGGGTGTTTGGAGGTACATACATCAATCCAGAATGCGAGAAAGCGACAATGCTTGAAGACGAGCCCTAGCAGTGCAATGAGAGGGAGAACATACCAAACCGTTGAATATATATGACATGAAAATGGTCTGGAAATGGATATTCTATCATTGATGTGATGTTGTCATACAATAATCGCACTAGTACCTCGTGGCGGAACGCTAAGATGATAGTGCTGACACTAGTGTTGAAAGAAGTATAACACTACACGCTAGTACCATGTATCAATTTCTTTCACGATCAAAGATCATACATACCCCGTACATACAAAGCCACAAACAATCCACAAAGTACCTTGATATGTTAACTACGTAGTAGCTCTATGATATCATATGGAAAGCCCATGGTGAACCAGAAAGACAACAACTAATCTAGTAGTCTTGCCCGTTAGGTACAGTACTTAGGAACTATAGTTACAGAACTATGTACTACTAGTACTATACTGGTACTATAGTATACGACATAACTTATGTAATATTTATTATGTGTAGTATTGAGTATTGATTATTCCCAAGTTCCTTTGATACGTACCGCTGCACCTCGTCTCACGTTGATACCGTGATAATAAACTCTAGCGGCTTCATCAGTTGATTCTCCCACATGAACTTCAAAACCTTCACCCTCCATCCGTTTCCTTTCTATTCCTTTTATTGTCTTTCTCTACCACATTCTTGGCCCCCACCTTTCCAATCCCAGCTCATAATTCGCCATGCCGTCACAAGATGATATCTTGACGGCGATAACCAACAGGTCACTTCGGACAATTCGGAATGTTCGTCATTCTTTCCACTCTGCCTCATTTCTCCTTGAATCATCATCATGTTGGACGATGAACGAACAGTTTCTAACCGATGACTGATACGTGTGCGTGGTAGGAACTCGAATTCCTGGTAGAAGTAGCGGCCATCACCCCACAACAACTGTCGTCGATCCTCTCTCAATTGCCTGTTCAAGCCCAGACGCAAACCTTGCAATCACAATCCGCCTTAAATCAACCTGAGGCTCTCACAACCCAACTAGCCAATACCTCTCTAAATGACCTAAATGAGAAAACTCCGCAATACAACCAGTATCCCAGCCCAGCGCCTCCGCCGGCATACGTTCAACAGTCTCCCGTACTCTCTATCGCTTCCGCTTTGTACGCATATACTCCGACGGATGCTGGCGACCTCGCTCTGCAACAACGCGATCGAATTCAGGTTCTCGAACATATGAACAATGACTGTGCGTTTTTTGTTTATTTATGACGAGATCTAGTATCATCTTGCGCTGACTCCTTTTGCCCCTAGGGTGGCGTGGCCGTAACGAGCGAACCAACCTTGAAGGCATTTTCCCGCGAAGCTATGTGACTATCTTGGATGAGAAGCCCGGTCCTCCTATCCTTTCACCTCAGCCTACAAGCTATGGAAACCTTCCATTCGAAGTGAGCCAGAGCAGCTCAAATGGCACATCGTTGGGCGGCAGGCGGACGAGCAAGCTGGAAGAGCAAGGGAAGAAGCTTGGAAAGAAAATGGGCAATGCAGGTATGCAGTTGTTTGGTGCCATGTTTCAGAGTGTGCTGAAGCTGACGAATTCAGCGATCTTTGGCGCTGGAGCCACCATCGGTTCCAATATCGTCAACGGAATATTTTGATCATAACCAGGCTTCTACTTGTTTTATTCGTTTCTTTCTTTAGGGTCAAAACATGCTGGATAGTACAGGATCACAGGATTCAGCATCGAGGGTATGGCGTTTGCGGCGTTGAGTTGCGACCTTGTACATGAACGAGACTCGCTGGTCTTGCGGAGAGTTCCCCAAGTGCTCTTGTTCCTAGCCTGCCTTACAGCTCTGTCTTGGGTGAGGAATTCGCTCGCGAAAGCGATCATGGGTTAGAACTACTACCTTTGTGAACGGTAACGGTGTTTCTTATAATGGGTAATGGTTGATTTAATTATGTCTCATCTGGATTGCGGGGACAGCAACGTGATCTGAAACAGGAGCAAAACAACTGATCTTTAACAGTCACACAATAATTTATGAATATTGTTCAGACTGTTAAAGACGAGAAAGACAGCCAACCATGGCACACCCCGCGTCACTACTTTGAGAGAGAATCCTCCTAAACATGACATGTTTATGAGCTATATAGCTGAGATATTTCAAATTCTCGTGAACCAGCCATGGTTCATCTTATTTTTTCTTGTCATCTTCCTTATTTTCTGGAAGGTGAACAACAATGCTTGCATGATGTGAAGTGGTATGTACTATATGAAACATTCTGATATGCATGCATAGTTGGAAGTGGAATCTTTGGTCTGGAGGTTGCAAACTTGGATAGATATTACAAAAAACTCTACATAAATCATAAGTTGCTACGTATCTATGTATAGCATATATATACATTGTCAGTTCTATCATCCCAAGTAAGTGAAGGGATTACCAAGCCGACTTCTCTATCCGGAATTCGAGCCCTAAAATACTCATCAAACACTATAAAAATACCCTCTTTCATCCTCTGGCAACTAGTCTTGTTGAACAAAGCAATGGCTAGAGCTAACCTTGCCACCCCCTGCTAGACTGCCCCCGCCCCTACGGGTGAGTGACAGCTTGAGTGGTCTTCTATCTGCTCTGTGGAGATCACTACTGGGGTTTTTGGCGGTTTGGAGCAGCAGATTTGAAATCAAATTGGCTGCCCGCATATTTACGAGTTCGGTCGTAAAGTCAGGAAGGCAGATTATCCTCATCCGTTTATTCATTTAGCGCAAAATGCTCTAGATATCTGCTTTGAATGTCGAAACCGAAAGAGCGATTTATATGTGTAAGAAAGATAAGGTCACCTATAAATCAAACCGTTATGAAGCCCCTCTCAAAAGGCTTAGCTGCCTATTCAATTCTTGTAGGTAATCTGAGCAGTCAACAACTTTCGGATACCTTAGGTATATATGTGTTACAAATTCTTGCCTCGTATTTTTTCTTTATATATATCATAGATCATAGATACTTTCAAGCTTACCATAATCTCATAGATCGATAAGCAACATTGCTCCTGAGGACGAGAGTTGTTACTAACTGTTGCTAATTGAGTTTACATACTGATATGTATCGGAAGTTGGAGTGATAACTACTAGGATTATTAATTACTGCCGTGAAATTTATTGTCTCGGTGCCTGCAATCCACATAAAAGACGATAAATTCGATAGTTATAGGTGAAATCGTCAATGTAGGCTCTCGATCGGTTAAGTAGAACGCGTGGGAGCTTCTGGGATAGGTACAGTATCTTGATGTGTGTGTTGTTATTTAACGTCAGTAGAGCGGCTGGACGGGATATTAGGACGGCGGCTGACTATACGACTCAGCTGGTCTAATGGTCTACTTAGGCAATGTACATATTTGTATTATAGCTGTCGCAGCTGATTGTGACTCGTGAGTGCCGGCCTGTAGGGTCAAGATGACTCTGAAAAGAAAGAATACCCCGAAGAATTGAGGGGAGCTCTACGAGATAATTGGTCATGCTAGCTGTTGAAGTTGATGATTGGGTGCGGCCAACTGATGCTAAGTAATATCGAGCTCTACCGGGAGGTTAAAGTCCTCAAAGGAAGAGATGAATTACGATGCCATCGCCTCTCATATCCAGACTAGGGTTGCTTTCTTCCGCCCATTTCCTCTCGATAATGATTTCATGGTTTCCTAATTAAGTTGAGAATACGTTACCGCACTGATAGATCAAGTGCAGGATGATGGCATGAATAGCGGATCCAGACTGAATATTCATTGTTTCGTCACATCCCTTTGTTTATGAAGCAAGGGTCTTTTACAGCATTGCAAGTCTAAAGAGATCTCGCAGCGTCGATAGCGTGAACAAAGTTGTATGTCAAAGAACTATTTATTCCCTTTTGGTGTTGACTGAAGGTCTAGATTTGTGATAAGGTAGGTGATATGTATGATACTACATCCACTCCTACTCCTACTGATAGATAGTCTGATCATGCTATAGCTTCTAGTGGGTACGTAAAATGTTTCCTTCCTAGCAACTTCTTAAGATCTAGGGTACTAGCATGATAGAGATGCTGACTCGGTGGTATTCTCACTCTAAGCAGGAGACTTTTGCTAGGGCTGGTCTATCGCTAGCGCTCTAAAAATCCCACTTCCGCAAGCGTACTGCTTATACCAGTAGTTAATTCTAGGCAATAACCCTTTGTCCTTACAGAGAAAGCAGCGATTATCTCTCATCAGTTTTTCCCTTTTTCTCTGTCGTGTCCATCGGGTTTCCAGTGCTTCCAATCGTTCAAGTGTTGGTCTGGCAGCGGGAGTTCTCTCCCTTTTTTATAAATTTCATTTGTTCTCATCCCGAATCGTCAACAGCTTGCTCGATCATAAGCCCCAAAATTTCAACAATGTAATCCTTAGGCTTTTCGCTTTCCCAGCGGAACCTTTTCATCAGCACGATTGAAAATGGTCGCCTGTCAATGGTGAGATCGCTACCAGCTTGAACGGGACAGAGCGTTAAATTCGGAGCCTTCGCTGCAACATATAAAAAATTTTAGTTAGCATTTAGTACTACCGAATAACTGATGCTACTCTAACGAAAGAAGGTTGTTAATCACTTGGGGCTCAGCTTTTTACCACCTGCACCACAAGCCAATGATGGAACCTTACTATGAACCGATTGGTAACGGCGAGCTCCGATCCTTAGGGGATTAGAGTATGTACTATATCCTGCGACTTGAGGGCCGAGGATACGTAACCGTTATTGATTGTTGTCTACTACTATCTGGCTCTATTGCTTCTATAAAATCTATATACTCTGTCTAAATAATCATTATTCATTAATCGACCTATAATCCCCCTATTGTGTACGATTTATATCTGCGAGGCTGCACGTGTGAGAATAATGTCTCCAGAGACGCCTAGAGTTGTCTTATTCGGGGGACACCTAAGTAAGGGAAAGCTACATAGAGACGAGCTTCATCTGCTTTGAGAGCACGGGCCTCGAGAGGTATCATAGCCGTAAAACGTAACATCTCCGGAGGTTCCCAACCCTATATATAAAAGGTGGCGTTGATATCCTGATCTGGAGGTTATCTTTTCCCTAGCCGAGCCCAGTCCACTGAGGCATTACAGCCTTAAGCGAGGCTGAATAGTTGGGGAAGCAGGTAAGATGGCCTTAGATAGACGATAAACCTTCCTTTCTCTATGGGATTCTTCCTTTCCCTTGTGCTTTATTTTTTTTTTAAGTCATGAAGCCACTGGGGTACTAACTGAAGTGGCTCAACTTGCTACTGGAGGTGTGAGTTGTGAAGTGGCTACCGATACCGACCAGATGCTGATGAAAGAGTTTGACCAGCGGGTTGGGGTGAAGGTTGAAAGCGTCCCTAGGTGGCAGTGGGGGGTCATGGCTTCGAAAACATAGCGGCCAGTCTAACGCTGTACCGCGGAAGAGCCCTTGGAAAGCGCTACTTATCAAGCATGAGTCAAGGACTCAAGGTTTCTGGAGGACGCGCTCGGGTGTAATGGTAAGGCGAAGTAGAAATAGCTGACAAAACCAGCATAATGCATTGAAAATATTTGACATATTAGTATGTTAAATGACAACTTTCAGGGTTGGTAAGCTCGCTGTCAATGCACGCGACTATCAGCTCTCTATAGAATTCTGATCCCCGATTTTTGTCTTCATGAATGTCTTGTTGGTACCCCTGTTTCTTTTGAAGGGACACCGAAAACCCAAGTGAGCCATCAAGTGTATAGTAACAGAGTATATAGACAGATAGATGATAGATGGACAAAAAGCCGAACGGAACAACAGTAATAATAATATATGTTTGGGTGCACGCAGGAAAATCCGGTCAGACTCACGTCCAACTTTCCGCTCAAGGTTGGAGTTTTTTTGGAGATGTCGGCCTTGCAGTGGGGTAAATTAATGTTTGAAAGAAGGCAACTTTTGAGGCAATGTTACATGGTTACATAATCATAATATATTTCCAGTGATTCCTAATTAGGAAAGGCCTATTGTTGTATAAATTAGGCTTAGCGCGGTGTCGACACAGCCTGCCTTGACGATCTTCGCTTTTGGTGCAACTTCAACTTTTTCCATTCCCGTGCCATATGCTACCCCTCGACGATACAGCTCCATTGATCTTAGGCAAGAATAATAATGCCCTAGGATCATGGAACTCTTAACGTAGGCAAGCGCTGACGCAACTACCCTCTAGAAGCCATCAAAAGTGTAATCACAGTGCTGGCGTACATACTACTTACTGTGACACTAAAAGCGCTCAATATGGTTCAACTCGTAGTGAATTTAAGGGTAAACCATTATCCTATAGATGCCATCTGTTCCCTCTAGCCTCTCTGCCAGTTCGCATTTCTGTGATGCAAAGTCTAGCTGCCTGGAAAGCACTCGACGAGCGCAGCACTCTGAGATAAGTCGGTTTGTTAACTTTGAGGTCCGCTGATTAAATTGATAAAATGGCTAACCTTCTAAAGCGCATTTAGGAGGCAGCTGCTCACACTGCTCACATTTCCACCTTTGCTTTAAGTTGATGGTTGCAAGTAGAGTAATATCTCTTCGGTACCCACTTGCATCGGCTCTTTCGCTCAACACAGGAGCTACACGCTCTCTTGGACGTGCATGTGCTGCTATGGACCTTTTCCTCCCGGCAAGGTTCCCTGAAAGGTCTTCGGGGAGATATGACATCTCTTGGATGCGAATAGTATTCCCATCGAAGAACCAGCTATTGCGAAGGAAAGGCTGTTGTCCACCATCGCCTTTGCTTATCAAGTGGTACACCAACGTTTTGTAACTCTCCCTGGCAGGCTTCTGAGAGTGAAAGATATTGAATCGGCTCCATGGAAAGCGAAAGTCCGAGACCATGATCCCTTTCCCCCTTCCTTTAGAACGAAGATGCGTGGAGCCTTTCAGGACCCAAGCTTGAGGCTTACTGTCGTTTGTCGAGAAAATGCTCTCGTCATGAGCTATGATGATCATTGGCCTCTTGTTTGAGCCCCCGACCTCGCAATCGCTAGGGTAAGCCTTCTCTTTCAGGTCTCGGTTCGATGTAAACTCAACAAAGTATTTTGATAGCCGCTGCATTTCATCCAAAAACAATCTGCAATACCGTCACATCTGGTCTTTCAGGGCCGTCAAAGAAAACACCCTTCTTGATAGCTTGCCACCTATGCCCGAGTCGACGAAGCTATCTTCTCGCTGTTCGGGCAAGAATGCCGATCTCTTTCTGGACCCCATCCGGCTTATCTTCACTTGTTTGTCCTGCAGTAATAATCATGTCACCGACATCATCGGTTATTCCGGCAGAGATCTGGACGATGTTGCTTGACGTATTCCGAGATAAATTGTGTAAGCTTATACGAAGTTAGTCCTGTAAGGCGTTAGTAGCATTTCTCACAGTTATACGTATAACATTTAATAACTTACCTTCACCTTGCGTTTTTACAAATTCCCTCGTTGTATGTAATATGTCCTCTTCGTTCATTCGGGATTCGTTGCATGCGTCTTGATGTTTTTTCTCGGGAATAACACGATGTGAAACCCAAGAGTTCTCCCATTGCACAATGCTCTGTGCCGTTGTTTTACCCTCCTTGCTGCCTGCGGCAACCATAAATGCCAGTTCCCATCGATTGACACCTGGGAATGCATTCCGATTGCTCTGCATCCAAAGGAAGTTCAAGCCCATCAAATGGCGCTGGTAAAAGTTCCCATCTTTTAGTAGCACGTGGCGGTATCTCTCTTTTTGTTTTGCTTGTGATTCGACCAGCTGCTTCAATTCATTGGTCACCTGCTCTCGTTCTTGGAGTCATTTGGCTTTGTCTTCTATCAGGTTGGAAGTGTTATGGGGCAAACCCGGCTTGTATTCCTAATAGCTAGGGACAAGAGAAATAAAAGCAATTGTTGAAGAAAGAAAGGATAAAGTAGATGGCGTCGTGCACGGGCGCTTCTGGGAAAGGTTTAGCGTGATAGCATAGCCTGAACACACAATAGCGGGAGCAGCCCGTGACAGGAAGACTTTCCCCTTTCTAATTGCTCCCAAACGCAGTTCCTTTGTGATTCCTGCTGTTTTTATATCGTGCTGTCTTTGGAATATAGCCTTGATAGAATAACATCGAGAAGCTTCTGCCTCAAGTTCTGCTCGACGTCTTTTCTAGCGGTATGTTATCATTCTTGTTCCCTCCATATAACTTCCACAAATGGCTGCCTGCTCCAGGTGTGTTTCAATGGCAGCTTATCAGGGACTCTTGCGTCGCCGGTTCTCGCATCCATCTTGTCGGCTTCTGACAACTTATCACGTGAGATACACTCCTTATCTGATTCATTTTCGTCTGATTCATCCGATTCAAGGTCGCCGTATATCGACTTATGGAGCGGCTGGCGGTCAGGAGGAGCAGCCACAAGCCTCAGCAGCTTGACTATCCTTCGTTAGAATCATTTCTTATTGATACCATAGGTACTAAATTGGATGACATTCTTGGTCAACCTTATTCCCCATCTTGATTTATGCATTTTCTGCAAGTGCCTTTTTTGTTTAAATAGTCGCCCATGGCTATTTGAAATTATGTAACCTTAAAAGAAAGCATAATACTATAGTAGTAATTAATAAGAGAAGTATTATCAGCAAGTACATGCATAATGTAGAGGTACGTATATGTTGCAAGGATTGTGAAAATACGGAGTATGTGACCGCTGAATAATCGGAACTTTTGTTTACGCTTCCGCTTCCGCGTCTTTGCGTTGCTGTTATTTGTGTACTGCCACATTGAATTACCCTCCTCTACCTATAGATAATAATTGATCCACCAGTCTTTACATGTTGTTTC
>JAHQZX020000844.1:0-58420 GCA_019804575.2 Pseudotulostoma volvatum
GGTAAGTGCTGTAATGTTTGGATGTTACCGGTAGTCCAGGCCTTGATGTTATTTTAATATGCCTAGACTCCGACAGAACTGTACACAGTCCTGCAGGAACAGACCCCGCCGAATGGCCTGAAGAAGTCTGAGAACAAATCGCTGCTTCAGGCGGCTTCAACTCCTGGCAGAATCCCGCAGTCTGACAAGCCTCAGTAAGACTTACGCTCGCTCTGCCCGTATCCGTTCAACTGACACTCACTCTGCGATGCTGGTCTTTTAGATACACGAAGGAAGAACGCGAGGAATCGAGACGATGCTATGATCAACGGATCGATCAATACATTGCCGATTATGAAAGTCACGGCATCGTAACTGACTCCGTTGATGACACCAACGGCGGTCCCAGGCGAAGACGGTTTGGATGACGGAACCGAAACCCTGTGGAATCTGCGACATTAGCAACTCTCAACCTCAGGACACCACTAGACTTTAGCGGATCGCTCTGCCTGTGGTGACACTGAACTAGAAAGAATGAAATAATCTTTATTCGGTTATATCTAGAATTAACCTTGTAAAGGAAAGGAAAAAGAAATAACTACCGAAGTATAAAGCGGCTGTGGTGTTGATCATGAGAATAGGTTATTCCCAATTGGGAATAGGCACCAACGATCCGTCACACCATTCCCTCACATGGTCACATGGCTGATAATCCCTTCACTAATATCTGATAATGACATGCCCAGAAGAAGGGTCATACATGTGGGTCATGTGACCCACATCTGACCCACATAGGAAAAGAAGTATCAATGACAGTACCATAGCATAGAATGTGTTGGAAGAGCGCCGAGAGCGTTGTCTCATTAGTTAGAAGAAAATCAAGCTTTTGAACAACACTCTGCAAACCCTTGTGCATCCCGTAAGCGAACCGACACACAAGCCTGTTCTGGAGCTTCGTGTCGTTATCACATGAAGAGCACCCTTTGCAATCTTTATATGATATGATCCCACAGGCCTGCTGAGTTTACTCAACCTAAGTATTGTTGTGATTGTGGGCCTGCGATATACAGTACAATGCCTCCTCAGCAATAGCCTCCTTCACACCACAACACCAACAGTTTCCTTTCCAGAAGTCCTCTAACCTTCGAGCCTTTTGCCAGTCTCTTGCAAATTCGGTAAGTTCTACGATTTTTCGGCGCTCCGCAGAATCAATGAATGCATCTCAAGAGTTAACTGGACTCTGGTGCTCACCAGCAACCGTAGTACTTATCTTATCCCTGTGGGAACTTGTCTTAGCTGATATGTAGAACTCGGCTTAAGAGATGTCTAAGGCTGCCTAGTCATTCTTTACCGGAAAATAGTGGTGAGTAAATAATTCAAAGATTGAAGAAAACAAGGCTTGCATAGACATTTACTTTCGCTTAGCAAAGGGCATATTCTGCTTTACTGAGATGCCATAAGACTTCAGATTTCACTTTGAATGTGACAACAAATGGTTCCCACATCAAGGCCTGAAAACTGCATGTGAAGTAGGCAGCAGAGCGGCATGATGACATTAGGTAGAATTTTTAAAATCAATCACTGATACCCTAGTATTTCCTCTGCTTTATCTACACATCAAGACCTTCCCCAATAACTCCAGCGTCTTACACCAACAATGATCAATCCAAAGTCCCAGTGGTAATGATCTCGCACCATTTACTGATTCCTAGAAGGAATTATTTCTTGTCCGTACAGTAAATGTTCACAGGTGGAATACTATCGTACTATTTTATTCTTAACAGAACTTGGCGCTTGGAACTTCGATACCAATATAATAGATACAACCCCACAACTACATTATAGGTATGGAGTAACCGGAACTACTACATAAGGAAAATGATACGTGTTATAAAGTTTTCCATTGCTACCAAAATCTCTCACTGCTCATCGCTAGCCAAGGGTGATGCTCTTGGGATCTACTAATAATCGGTTTCCAGATTCCGCCTAATTAACGATCTGGCTAGACTGAGTAGAGATCCAGAATATCGGGAATATTCAGAAGTATGCCGGAAAGCCTTCATATAAGATTCCGATCATCAAAAGAATTAAGGCTAATGCCGAAAAGTAAGTTTAGTATTTGTTTTCAAATGCGCTTCGAATATAATTTAGATTGTAGCTGGTATAATGGCTTTCTACAGAACTGGCAGAAGGCTGTTAACTTCCGAATGGATCAAGAGGATACATGGGCCAAGATCCAGTCGTTTTTGAACGCAATGAAGTAAGATATTACGGGCTACTAGCTGACTACTTGATACTGATTTGAATGAAATTTTATCTCTTTTCTGGGCTGTCCACGGTCTTTAAGGATCGAGATACGGCATACTGTCATCAAGTATAGGACCAAGTTCGTAGAATGCTCATATACTGACTTTAGATAGTTAGGTGAGTTTCTGATATCGCCATATTTTTTTAGGCAGGGTGGTGGAATCTTCCCACGAAAGGCGTTATGGTACGCATTAAACATTAAAGACCATACGACTTCCTTAATGGGGAAGCACCGTCTTCTTACATTCCCAAAAGGCACACATCTTGCTGGTAAGTCTAAGATTTTTTTTCTTTTCTTATCCATGTTCTGTACATACATAGCAGATTGGTACTAAGCGTATATAAGCACTCAAAGAGAACTTAACTTTGAGGTAGATAAAGACCCAGAGGAAAGATAGATTTATGCCATCTGGTAGCTTGGTCCAGGTACATACCTGGTCATTTGTTGCACATACGCTCGGGGAATGCCCAATGCATACAGATGGTCCTATCCTTTAAGATAGTCCAGGGAAAGACAACATTCTTTTTTTATATCAGGCTGGGATGTTGATACAAAGAGTAAGTCGCTTGCATATTCTAAATTGATAGAGATTCGGAAGCTAATGATAAATTAGGGATTTAATACTTACTGTTATTGCTTCTTAAATTCAGATTCCGGAGAAGTATACCCTCACATGTTCCGCTTTTTGATATTCTTGGGGAAACCGCGAGACCTAGGGTTCGTTGGCCGTATATGGATCATGGCGAGACTGGGATTTGGACCGTAACCCTCGACTTGTGTCGAAAACAAGCAGCGGGTGCAATTGAACACAATAGGAGGAATCTCTTGGAGACTATCTCCACCAAATTAATCCCTCAAAAGAGTGGCACGGCGAGCACCTCCAATATATCCTTGTTTTGTGTAGAACCCATGCTCAGCGCAACTTCATGAAGAAGTTTCGACAACATCCGCTAAAACGTCAAATTCCCCACATCTGGAATGCTTATACCAAGGCAGAGCTAATTCAGCAGATGAATCATACCCGTGAAGCTTATCCAGAACTTTATAATTTCATTGAGAATAAGCTGAGAGACTAGATTCTCAGATCTAGCCAAAGAAGCATCAAAGGTACCCATAGACTGGTGGAGTTATACCCGCATACGGCCATTGGGGAAAGCAACCATTTCCTTGGTTGTTAGCCGGAAACTACCCTTACTTACTACTGTACTGAAGTAAGATATATCGACAGGTTTTTCTTAGGCAGGGGAAGAAAAAAGAAAAAAACCAACATTGACTAAAATAGACTGAAAGAGCATTCCATTCAGATGTTTGAGAAAGATAAGTGGGAAAGGAACAGTCATACTGAGTGGTACTTGGAGGAATCCGATTCAAACACCGAGAACGTTGCCCGGATTCACAAAAAAGGTATTTTTATATGTGAATAAGTAACTAAAAAAAAATACTAATAAGCACTTTGAAGGGCTGGGTAATTGTCGAGTCGCTGCGTGGCGGTTACGTGACCCAGGCCTCCCATTTGATCCAGCAAATCATCGTGATACACCCGATCTCCCACCAATTATTGAGGTCGTCGGTGAAGACGAAGGCTTTGAAGATGCTGGTAAAATACCAAATGCCGTCTCGGTGCAGGAATCCCAGATACCTATACGAATTCGTAATATCCATCCTCTACGGTAAACTACTAGCACAAAAGATTTACACGGTTCAGGTTCGGAGACTTCATGCCTCAGCTGAAGATCTATAAAGCTCAAGTTCAGCCCCCCCAACACAGGGAAGGCGAAGGAGGCAATTAACATAGGCTGCAGTTCAATTTGAAGATGATGCACGTGAAGCAAGCCCGACGTCAAGCAATATGGTTGGAAATTGAAAAACTTCGGCTAGAGGCAGAGGAGAAGAGACTTGCGAAGGAAATGGCAATGCTATGGAAACGGATACTACAGGAGTATGATAATTGGCTTGATCAGAATGATGGTTTCTATTCAAAGTACTAGATATGTTTTATCAACCCTATAGTAGCTTACTAGTCTTGTCCTAATAAATGGTTAGATAAAACAATGAGAAAGATTTGGTGGGATCCTATGAAGGTAACGAATGACGATATGAATATTATTGCGAAATGAGTATCATCTAGACCCAAAGAGACATACCCCCAAAGACTCCCAAGAGAGAAATCAACCTCACCTTGAAGGTTCCCGAAATTATAGGTTTACCATGAGCTAGTACCATTCGCCATATCCATATACTATTGTAGCAGCTGGTACCAGCTGTCATGGACAATTATTCTAAAAATACTCAAAAGCCAAGATATTGGAGCTATAATAAGATATTACAAACTTAAGCCCCGTCCGTACCTACAAGCTACATATCATAAGTGTGGAAACCTGCAACTTAATAGCTTCATACATTTGTATATTTTAGTTCTGAAATTATATCGCAGATTCTAATGCCTAGTTACCTTATTCATAAATTAGCGTTGCGCGTCAGCGCAAGGATTGTTGTATAGGTACGTTTTCTGGTTGATTATTTACTAAAATGCACTCTTTATGAATTTTTAATTGGTGTTAATCTTAAAACCCGCTTCAATTAATATATATTACTACTTTACTTTACTTTATTTTATTTTTTCCCTCAAAAGTAGCGTGTATTTGAATTGAAAAATCTAGTAAGCATTAGTATATTGCCATTAGATCAATTATTTATATATACCTGAAAGAGGTTTGTCTTCTATTATCTCATTGAAAACTACTATTGTAGATGAAAGGGAATATTTATGGATTTGCTACATTAATTTAGTGCTGTGCATGGAAACGATCATAAGAAACATGCTGAGCATTAGGTATATATGAGATAAAGGATAGGTACGAGTGCATCAATGATAATAATATAGGCACCCGAATTTTTGGCAGAAGATATAAGCTCAAGTTAATGATAAAAATTACAAATAGCAATGCATACCAAAATAATCACGCTGTTAGCAGCCTAGTCCGTGCTTGATCGAACGGTGATAAAGGATATACCTGGGTTGGAATAGATCATGCCTTCTCTATAACCTTAGCCAATCCCCTGAGATGGAGTGAGTAAGCAGGAATATTGCAACTCTGTGTGTTCTAATGGCGACGAGAGCTGCAAAATATCGGGTGGGGAATTGTAATGTACCAAGCAAGATTGTCGAAACTCGCGTATAAAGCAAGATTGGCGCCAAAGTAGTTTCTAAGCTAAACCAAATTAGGTTGGGCACGGTTAGGAGATATGGATTCTACTAATGTAGTATAGTATCATATGTACGTCAACTTTCTTCAGCTGATCCCCGCTTTCGTCGCCAACCTTTGTATCACAACCGTCCAGCTGATCCCCGTTTAGAATATTACTAACACATCCATAGTAGGAGCTAAGCTATAATAGGCTCTAAGCCAAGTTGTGGGCCAGCCAAAACCGTGACAAGTAACTTATAAATCTACGAGAGTTACATGTGTATGTACATACTTGGAAGACCACGGCGCATTGCGCTACACCCATATCAGTATAAATTAATCACTGTATGATTTCCGGAGCTGTTTTCAGCCCTCTAACCCATAAGAAATGCCTTATTCAGTCTGCAACGGAATTTCGGGTAATACCAAAGAGCTACACAAGTGCTTTCTCGATGACCTCTTCTTCTGGATATAAAAAGGACCGGCTGCAGCGGTCTATAACAATACATACGATACAAGTCGATATAAATAGTAGGGCGCACATGTCTGCTTTGGCATGCATTTAATAGCGGTTGCTACTAACATGCTGGAGAGCTTAACCGAATAAAATTAGTACCGTAGAAACTTATATAAGAAAGCAATGTAAAGTACTTCAGCACTTCATATCCCCCGTCCTTTGGTAGTAAGCAGCAGTCGGTTGGCCTTTAGGATACTCCCCGGAGGATTGTGACCAGACCCGTCCGTCCTCCAGCCAGGCCTACATGGGCTTTATGTTTACCCGCTTTGCTTTAAGATATTCTTCAATCATCTACCTAATCCACTGTTGCTCCCATTTGCGAAGTTTCCCCGCGGTATACTTGCATATAGAATGCTGCAGCAGTTTTTACCAAGTCATGTTGCCGAATCCTCCCCAACCTACCGTTAACCCTAGGATTAGTACCCAAACAAGATTAATAAATTTATCATGTCTTTAAATATCACGGCATTCTTTGTGTGCAAATATAAGTAACTATTGATTTTTATATCTTTATTTTCTAAATTTATGTTCATATCAAAGACTGAGGGAATGGAAAGACTATTTTAGCCCTATAGATCCACTCTTTTCAGCCCTCGTCGATCTCATGTTATTTTTGACACACTGTTAGTTATGGCTTATTAGCAATGTCTATTTTTGTTTCTTGAAGAGGAATTAGGATAGTTACTACTGGAGGAGAGAAGACATAAATACCTCTCTCAGCAGATAGATAGCGGGACAATCCGACTTCTTGAACACAGATCCCTTGACTGTATCATTCATTTCGATTGCAGGTTATTCCATCTGGGAAACCTGATAAAATCACTTCCTTGGGAGAAAAGGTGATATATATCTGCCTGGTTTTGGAAGGAAGCGGCTTCCTTGAGTCTTCAAGGGCTAAACATCCATATGCTGCCGGACTACCTGCAGTTGGGACATTATAGCTGGTTACTTTTTCGAACAGAGACCAAGATCTTCTCCAGAACCTTCTATCCAGCTTGATGGCGAAGCTATTTTAATGTGACTTGTAATTGAGACGAATTATTAGAGTGGAAGCGTTACCTTGCCCTTCGCGGCCTTCGTCAGAGCCGGAGCTTTCTAATTCGTAACTATCAGCCGAGTCAATATCAGGCAACCTCTTTTCATTGCTGTGATTGTGTAAACCGACATTCAATTCTCATTTACGTATATAGTAGGCGGGTTAAGTAATACCTGTTGCGGTTCAATATCTCACCGCCACCTCATCCACAAGTTACCACACGAATATAGTATTCAAGCAATTATTCAGTAGAGTAGAATGGTATTTAGTGATCGGAATTCCTGATGGAATATTGCGGGGCAATGACCATTTAAACACGGGCACATACATGACCTCTACTTATTACTACCTGTCTATATATAGCAAATCAGAACCTTTACATTTCCCCTCACTGTTATCAACTACTAAAAATGCCGAACTGGGAACCACATCCGTCCCTTGGCCCTTGCCTTGTCGATAAAGCGTGGAGGGCAATCAAGTCCTTGCCTCCTTCACATCTCTACCCTCCTGAGGCCGGTGAGGCACTTGCGAATCCTGAGGAATGCCTTGGATGCCTGTAAAATCTTTGCAATGAGCCAGGGATTCGTAGTTGTATAAAGGAGCAAGGAAAGGAGAGGAGAGAAACATGTGGTATCGCTAGCAATGTATTATGACGGCGAGAGAACCGAGAATAAACGGGCTCTAGAATTCAAGATCGTTGACAAAATCGGTCACAGATCTACTTACCACAAGAGATCAACTTGATGAGGACCTAAAGAGCCAGGTTTGATAAGATTTGTGAGAAAATCACATGGTAAACTCCCAGGAGCGATTCAGAATGCGCGTGATTTCGAAAGGGATGTCCCAAAAAACAAGAGCCCTCCAGTGAAATCCGACTATAACCCCCGTAGGTTTAGACTTCAAGGTAAAATAACCAAGCTTGATATGGCCACTCCTGCCTGCCTTAGGTCGCTAGCCAAGATAAGAGTTTCTAGTGCAGTTATTATTAGTTTATTAAGGCGTGAGGACTCAAAAGTTACGTATGAAACGTACCTAAAAGAAATATTGTAAATATGAAAGTTAGGAGAAATTCAGTGGCGTAGATGTAAGTCCGCCGGCACCATACATAATTAATACAATGGAGTGGGATCTATATAAGATGATAAATTTGAAAGAGTGTGACATAAAGAGAGCAAATAAGAGAAGTTCTATTGTGATAGTGTGAAGGCGTTTTAGTCATGACTACCGGATTTCCCACCGCAGCTCATGCGCCCTCAGTGTTGGTAGTATGAGTCCTCGAGCCGCCAAGAAATCGAAACCCCCAGCTCGTCCGACGTCGAAACTCGAGTCGCTCACGATGGAGCCGTTCTTCCGTGGGAGAGGAGGCCACACGAGAATAACGAACCAAAAGAGGTGAAGACTCATGAGGTTCTTCAACGGACTGTATTCCTGCTGGCGCTCTTTTCCGCAATACAGATAAGAGTGTCCGGATAGAGTTATCCGGAACTAGTCGAACAAGGACGCCGACTAATAAGCTCAAAGCTCCCAAGCTAAGGGATATCGCCCATTGTGTACCGTCAAGACGGACAGCAGAAAGGGCACTCCCGCCGAAAAATATAATGAGTAACTGCCCAACGATGGTAATAAGGTTGATTCCAAGGAAGTACCAGTTTTTCGAAATCCCTTCAAAGATATTGAGACCGTTATCAAGGCGACGGTTACTGCGCTGGAATCAGTTCGGGAGACAATATGATCAAGAAATGCAAAAACTTACTTGTACTGGTTGAAAAACTGCATCCACACGTACGTGTTGAACACGACCGTTTCCAGACTCTCCCGCTTCGTGCCTGTATATCCCAAGATTTCGTTGCCTGCAAAATTAAGGACCAAAGTCACTGCAAGTTGATAGATGGCCTGTATAATAATCATCTTCCACATGGTGAAGGTGATCAGTGGTGCGGATTTATGGTCTGGCTTTTTATCAAGAATGTCCGGTGGGGGCGGATCTGTCGCAAGTGCCATTGCGGCAAAGGTATCCATGATGAGATTTACCCAAAGCAGCTGCACTGGAGTCAAAATCGATTCATCATGGTCGTTTGTGATCGCAGAAACGAATGTGAGGAAAACAGCCGTGATATTGACAGTGAGTTGGAACTTCACTGAATCTTAGCAATCAGCCATCAATAGTAAAGAACGAAAAGAGAACAACACCTGTAAGAATTTTTTGATCGCATCGTTAACTGTTCTGCCCCATTCTATGGCCTTGACCACAGATGAGAAATTGTCGTCCATCAAGATGATCGAGGAGGCTTCCAAGGCGATATCGGTGCCAGAGATCCCCATAGAGAAACCCACATCTGCCGCCGTCAGGGCTGGCCCATCATTAGTCCCATCTCCAGTCACAGCCACCACCTCACCCAACTCTTTAAGACTCTTCACAAGAAGCTTTTTATCTTCAGGGTTCGATCGTGCCAGGAGTTGGAGGCGCGGGAGCACGTGGTAGAGGTCGCTTCTCGAAAGCTTCCGGAAAGTCGGTCCGTCCATATAAATGCCGTCATCATCGAGAATACCCGATTCTATAGCAATCGCTCTGGAGGTTCCAATATTGTCTCCGGTAACCATTTTCACGTTCACACCTGCATTACGGCACTTAGTAATGGCCGACTTGACACCGGGGCGGAGAGGATCCTGGATTCCGAAGATCCCCAAGAAGGTCATATCCTTCATAACGTCCTCGAAAATAGCTTGGGTAGGTTCATTCTCCAGGGTCCCTACATCGGGAGGAGGCCAGTTGGTGAAGTCGCGATATGCGAATCCGATCATCCGGAGAGAGTGTTCGCTGTAACTTTGCATGATGTCTACCACGAGATCTTGGTAAGTCCTCAGGGGCTCGGCATTTATGGCGTCATTTGACGCATGCGTGACTACCCGAGAACATTTTTCCAGTAACATTTCGGGTGCCCCCTTGACATACATCCGGTATATTCCACCGAGGTTCACAACGGATGCCATGCACTTCCTGCTAGAATCGAAAGGGACCATTTGGATGACCTCCGTATTCGCGCGTTCTTCAGCAATTGGGCGAACCCCGAGATGCTCCTTTGCAAAGGATAGCAAAGCCTTCTCGGTCCGCGAGCCAATGAATGTATCTCCCTCGCTCTCCACAGCAGTAGAATTGATGACAATAGATTGTGACAAGATAAATTTCATCTGTTCCGAGAGAAGAGAGACGAATTCGGCAACTGATACATCGTTGATCATTGGGGTAGCATTTTTGTTCCGATAATGCTCAAACACCCAACTGCTACCGAAGCAAAATCGCGTGCCTGCAACTCCACTAACCACAGCCATCTGGTTCGTGGTGAGCGTGCCGGTTTTGTCGCAGCATACAGTGCTCACACTCCCCATCGTTTCGCACGCACCCAGGATTCTGACAAGATTGTTATCTTCCAGCATTCGGGTAACTGCGATGGCCAGGGCAAGGGTCACCGCCAACGGTAATCCCTCCGGAACAGCGATGACTACCACGGTCATTGAAACTATCACAATCCGAAGAAATGTTTGGATTTTCTCTGACGGTGAGTCCATGTTGGTCGGTAACTGGATCAAAAACTTCAAAGTGAGCAACGTAAACAACACACCAGCAACTACAATACCACCAATAGCGATTTGATCAGCGACAACTGTCAATTTCTGTTGCAACGGAGTTGCTTCATGTTCTTCGGTCAGGGACATCATCGTCCGACCGGATGTACTGCGCTTTCCGACCACTATGACCATGTATGATCCTATCCCTTCGACAACCTTGCTACCCGAGATGATGAACGGATCAGGATTGTCCATGGTGACTCCTTGTTTCATTCGTTGGGCTATTTCATTTGCTGGCAGTTTCCCCTTGCGGTCGGATTCACCGCTAATGGACGACTCATCGCAGCGGACGTTCTGACCCGAGACGAGAATACCATCTGCCGGAACCAAGTTCCCAGCTTCGAGATGCAAGAGATCGCCGACTACCACATCGTACACAGACAATTCGAAAGCCTTGCCCGACCTAATAACCGTAACGAGACGGTCTTCCTTCTACAGAAATAATAAAGGAAGGGAAAAGAGAGTCAGCCGCCTACTTCACCATCTGCCATGATAAAACTATTCGTCACCTTTGTGTTCAGCATCGCAAATTGTCTCTCCTTCTGATAATCGTTCAGGGCACTGACGACGACCACGATCATTACCGCTGTCATAATCGTGGTTCCTTCTACCCATTCTACCTTGGGTTGACCGGGCTGATGCGGTTGGCCAAACGTTTGATACAGTCCTAAGACCAGGGAAACCATCGCCACACTCATGAGAAGGATGAGCACCCTATCTTGAAATGCGATCCACATAAGCTGCAATAGAGTCTTGATCTTCTTCTGTGGTATCCTGTTGCTGCCGAATGATTTGATTCTGTCCGTATCCGGCCCTGAACTCGACCCATCCGTCCTTTGGTCTGAGATACTCTCTTCTAGACTAATCCCAGACGAGCAATCACTACGCAGAAGAAATGCCAGACCACGTAATCCTCCCAGTGCATGGAGATCGTCAAGGCTCCTCTCGTCAAAGATCGCCTGGAGAGCCTCGGCAGAGATGCCAAACGAGCCACTCTCACCTTGCGGCAAGTCCGATAGTATCGGGTGGTCGCGTGCCCGGTAGTTAGATGTAATGGAAACCGTAGTCACCTCCGAAGCGCTGCGAGTACGATAGGAATCAAATAGCGAACTGCTTGCTGCCATCGTTTCTCCATCTGACAGCGAAGTCACCGAAGTCATCCGTGGTCGACCACTGGGAAGAACAAGATTGTGTGAGTCGCTAGGAGGCCGCAGCGAATCCGGTTGTAAGTCGCCATCCGGTGAGGCTCTATTCACGGAGGATGGCGACCTTTGTGAAGAGGCCTATAATATTCTCTGGGGATTAGAAAAAGAACTAGCTTATAACACGTTCCAGATGCAACATACGTCGGCTGTATTGATGGTGATTGTGGGTGGCAGTGTCGGTAGCTGCCTGGGCACCTGGGCGCCTCTGTTGTCGGACACCATTATTGCTCTCTAGCATCCCTTTTAGCTACTGGTAGCTACGATATAAAGAATATCGATCGATTCTTCGAAGTTTGTCGTCGCTTCACCGAAATTCGCAGCGGTGGCGTTTTGGCACCTGGTATGTATGACATATACTCCACGCGACGAGGGACATCATCATTCACCGGTCTGGTTGTTCTGGGTATTATACCACTGGTGATTGGTAGGCTATCTATATGCATCATTTTAGATCGGTGCCTAGGGCGACTTGTGGGTTATCTGAGATCTCATTAACTATGATATGTTTTAGTTCTCACTTCGAAATCAGGATGGATACATACTACTAGGATAGGACTAGGACCAACCATCTGTGGGACGTGGACTTCCGATTGGCTGCTGACCGTGATGTTGTCGTCTAAGGCTTTTGATTGGCCTAATTTCGGAGTTAGCGCCAGAACATGCTCTGATTAGTGGGATATAGCTTAGGGCTGGTGACTCGCGCAAATCTCCTGATCTATTCAAGCAATTGGGCCTTCCAAGGGAATGGAATTGAGGCGGAAAGCGGTCAGGCGCGGGGGTTCTTTCATCCATGTACCTACTTCTACTTGTGGCATTATGTTATTATGTTATTATGTTATTATGTTATCATATAGTTATATAATATTAGGAGCGATGATCTCCAGCGCCCGATTCTGCAACCTGCAACAAAAAGATCATATATGAAAACAACATTAATAAAACAAATCAATCAAAAGAAAGCCATCCGGACATCTAATAGTATGCATGAATCCGCATAGGTGTATCTCAATCTCGCGGTTTAGGAGCGAACGGTAATAATAAGTTCTTTGCTGTTCCTGTTACCTTATCACTGCGCAAATAGTTATAGTGCCTGCGGCTCGGCTATAAACCGCATCCTGTGATGTTTATCAGTATGTATCCATATAACAAGTGACTACTAACCAGGGGGTCTGGTATGGCATGACTTCCATAGTATATATACATGATACATATATATGAACCATGAAGGCTATATATTTAATACGGTATACATATGACAAGTTTGACCATGGAGATCGACATCCCTAAACGGGGCACCTACCTTGCCTACGAATCGCTTAGAGAAAACCATTTTATAATTGGATATATAATAGGAACTTCTCCATGATCAAGCATTAATTAAACTCGGCTACCAACAAATTACACGGCTCACGTCCAAGATCCGTCCTTCATCAAGCAATAAACGACAATAAAGAAAAATATAGTCATTTTCCCGAGCTTCGCCACAATATTTATACCTAGTCATCCTTCCGATTGGAGTGTTTCAAAGTTAGTGAGGGCTATAAAACAACATTGATTATTCTATACTGGGGTGGCACGCACCTCTCTCTATAGGTGACTGTATACATATGACCCGCATTTGCAATTGGACACCCTCCTCCCGTGCAGTGCCAGCTGTTCCTGCAAGGAAGGAAACGCACTCACTACCCGTGATTGTTTCATTATAGGATAAAAAGCCAACACCATTATTGCACTTTCCTTTTAAGCGGGGCTTGGGTGAGAATTACCTTAACTGTCCTTCGCAATGCCCAATCCATACATAATAGAACCAGGCTATGAATTGCTCCGGATTCACAGAGAGAGAAAGATCCTTTTGGGTTGTGCGAAGAATCCCCTGTAGTACATTACATATCAAGATTACCTTGGGTACGAGTACCATTGCTATATTCTATAATAATAGTCCATACCATGCGTAGCGGAACAGAGAAAACACTTACAAAAAGCTTTATTAGATCTTTTGCCAGTGGCGCAGCGGTTGGCCTCTAGAATGCCCTGTTGAAGGGTGAGTTTCAGTGGGGTGTCTAGGGACCGCCAACTGACCACCATGAGATATGATAAAAGTAGATTGAGATCATTCCCATCCTTCTGCGATCTCCGCGTTGATACGCCTTGTTTTTCTTTGGTCTTACTCTCTCTCTTCTGGCTTGCTTCTAGGTAGCCTCCTTTGTGTGCTTGTTACGTGTCGTCAGGCCAGCCAGTCACCTATAGTTGACAGTTGGAGCTCGCTGTCGCTTCCCAGCTGCAGGGCCAGTTTCTGCAGCGACATCCTCCACTGCTTGCAAAGCGACGCGTTTAGCGCTAATCATTGTCTGGCCTGTTTCCACTCCGGTGTCCCAGCATTGATTGGTGTTTCCGAGGACCTTTGCTTCTCCAGCACTCTTCGTAGCCCTCACCTGTGCTTCTCTCTACTCTCTAGCTGTATCCCCTCTTAAGCGCTTCTCGTCTTGCAGTGCTGTCATAGGATGTAAATTTCCGAGGGTTATATTGGACTGAGCAGGATTGGGTCTGCGTATTGGCACATTGTACTCATATAGTCACGGGCAGTTCCTATAATTCCCAAGAGTTCTGCGTGGTGTCTCTCCCATATCTCACCGAACCTAGCTATTTGGTCCTGGAACAGCTGCGCTCTGGTTTCAAGGAGATCTGTAACTGACTTGTGTTATCCTATTGAGCCTTGGATCCTTAAAAGCCATCAGACTAGCTGTGCTATAATCAATGATCTCATCGTATTATCGGGGCTCCTGTGACGCAGGCGCAAATCCGGGACCTTTGCGCTACCAGCGCGGGTGGACATGTAGGAAAAGGAATACCACGAATGGCTGCTGTCATCAATTTGTGACTGCATGGAAGGCCAAACCGAAAAGTTGCCCGGGGCACAGAGTTTCGCTTCCGATCATGGTCTTTACTAAGATTACTTTTTGCTTTCTCCCATTACTTTTCGATCAGCTTGATACCGTTAACGCTGATCTTGCCAATGACATTCCCGAAAGCCGTACGATCCAAGACTTGCGCACTTGCAATATAACTTATCCCTTCCTCCTTGACAATATTCTTTGGTACAGACCTTGTCGAGTCAATAAGACGCTTGACAGCTTCATCAAGAGGGAGTTGGCGAGTAAGTAACTGCTTCGTGGCCGGATGCATACTGGGTTGTATGGCAGCCAGCATTCAGTAGCCCTTTCATATAATATCTCACTACGCGGTTTTCCTTCGGCAACCATCTCTCCATATATTGAAGTGATGTCGATGACAGACGGCCGTACAGCAGTTCATTACATGGTTTTTCAACTGTTTCGGGGCTTCCTTCTGCGTTAAAATACCCCCATGCGAGATTGTGAATCGCCTCTTTCCTCCTTCGACTATTTCACTTTTAAGCAATAGACCCTGATTTTCTCGACGGCCTGCCACTCGCAAATCTGTGGAGAAAGCGCCAGAAACCTCATCAGGTAAGCTCGCCAACAAGCCTTCGGCTTGATCTGACAGGATAACTCTAGGCTCGGGAGCCTCATCATCGCCGAAACAGACTGAGAGGAAAAGCGTCAATGGCGAACTTAAGTGCAATTTTTGACACAGGGATGCAGTAACTGAAGGCCGCAGGAAATGATTTTCTCGTGATGTGTAATTCCAACAAATCAAATCAGTAACATGCCGAGCCTGTTGGTCGAAAATGTTGCATTTAATTCAAGAAGAAAACCCGAGACAAATTTCCTACTCAATTTCCGCTGCCCCTCCGTCATCCAAAAAAAGTTGATCAATGATCTTCGCTATTGGCTTCCCGGCAACCGTCAACCTCGTACTCAAAGCGGGCGGGCACGATATATAACATCCTTTTCCTTTTCAAAAATAGCCAACAGATCTTTAGCTTCATCGCAAGGATCTGCTAGTCGCGAATTGCGGTTGGAAGGAATGTTATAGTAAGATTTGTGGGGTATGCTCAGTCCTTCGGCCTCTAATACTCGAGCTGACTGCACAAATGGCAAAGATGCCTAACGGTGAGCAAGCGCTCTTTCAATAGCTTGATGAAATCCTGGCATCCGCTGTTGATGAATACGGTAGGAAAGTGGGTTGGGAGCCATCCCATGACGAGGAGACTGTTCTCCAAGGTAGTTTTGGAAAGATTTGTCGATTAAATTTGGAAGATTCCGCCACTGCTATTCCGGTCATAACATTAATATTGGGCTCTTAGTGAAATGTACTCCGAATGCGTGCCGAGTGTCCCTGAGACCAAACCGATTTTATTACCGTTGATTTGATGAACACACTTATTGCCTCCAATGCTTTTATTATTCCCTCGGCCTCATCCAGGGACTTGGTTCTTCACGCTATTAACTTGGTCTCTTCCAGCACGTACTGTAAGTGCAGGCATGCTTCACGCCAATTGTCGGCTGGCTCTACTAGCTGCCACGCGCTTACCGATCGAAAACACAAAATTGCCTTAATATAACTTGATTCCAATTTCGGACGTCGCGAAATCACATACAGCAATTGCGGGAGACGTGACGGGGTTGGCGTCAGCCAATCTAGAGTAAGGTTTCGGTATATGAATGGCTCTGTAGACACTTGTAGGTCTCGACTGACAGAATGGAGACAATGTCATTTCCGGGGAGAAAGCGAAGAAATTATCTAATGTTTCCGTTGTCCTCACCAACCGAGTTGATGTTGTAACTGTACCGGTGTCAAGAAACAAGACCCGATGCAAATTGAAAGATAGATCTTTTATTCTTGTCTGCCTGGGGCTTATAGGGATCAATACGTGTTATTATACATTGAGTCGCCTTGAAGAAAAGGAATATTTTTTGAGTCAATAGAGAAATTTTGCTAGATAGATATAGCGCCTTTCCGAGTAGGATACACAGACATATATGTGCGATGTTAACAAAAATCCTTCCCCCAGATCCATTCACAGCTAGAATTTGGTGTAAACCGACCCTACAAATATATAACACCATCAGGTGGCATAGGACGAACCCCAAACGCCACCGCGATGACCACGTATCTGGGAGAATAATATTAGTATCATTTTCTGATCACGATATCTAGGTGCCTAGATGAGTGCTTACGTGCCCATCAAGACGAGGCCTTCGAAATAATTGCTCTTCCCATCCTGGATTAGATAATTCATTACCATGATTGCCAGGAAAAGAATGGTCGCATCAAAGAGGTCAAACTGAAGTGTCAAGGGTAGGTCGAGCACCCAGCCCGCGAGGACCAACACCGGCATAATGAGGAGAAGAATACGGAGGTTGGCGCCGATGATGACTCGGAGCGCCGGATTAATCAGCCCTTTTGCTGCGATCACTACGATCGTTGCAAACTTAGTGGCATTGCCAACCACAGGGATGAGAATCGTCACGAGGAAGCCTGTGCTAATACCGGTCGTACGTGCGACATCACCGACATTTTTCAGCATAAAGGTGATACATGCAGCTTGGGCGGCCATGGCTGCGACAAGGATAAAGCCAGCGGCCCAACGGTTGAGCACAAATATCTCGTGCTCATTATGCTGAGAATCGTGGCCTCCCTCGCCGGGAACAAGTTGGGGAGCGGAAGCAATCCTGAAAAGATTCCGATGAGAATGGAACCGAAAGTAGAAGAACACAATGCACATGACAAGTAGCACGATCGCGGCAAAATGGGAGACGCGGAGGACATAGCTGTCATCAGGGGTGAGAAAATCATCATTATGATCCGCCGGCGTAAAAGTCGACATGATGGTTGGAATGATAAGGGAAATAGACGCCACGATAGTCAGCGAGGACATAATACCCGTGGTAGTTCGCTCGAGCTGAACCTGCTTTTGGTCGCGGCCGACGATGAAAAGGCAGCATCCGAGCACCTAAACAAGAAGCGTCGATTATTTAAAGGCAAAGATAGTTAATTTAACAATATAAATTCTCTTTACCGGAAGTGAATATAGCAGGACATTTCCTATCAGTGTCCGTTGTGCGATGCGAACTTGTCCCCCGCTCATTGCAATAATGCCAGCCTGAGTGCGTTGAATCAGTATCATATATCCAGATATCTTCCTTTGCAGCCACAGGAATAAACTTTTCTGTTTTATCTCTTACCAAAACCTCCATCGGATTTCCAAGAGTGGCCTTGAGCAATTCATCTCCAACGTGCCCAATATTGGGGCCCTGCAATTCGCCTATCGCGAACATAATCCACGCCGTGAGCGGTGCCGTAGCTAGCAGATTCATAACAAACACCGTTGCAGCAGGAAATCCCAAGACTACCGATGCAATGCCCAGCGGAACGAAGATTAAAAGTACATTCACATAACTCTTAGTGATACGTACTGTGATCCTGTGGTAGAAGTCCCATAATGTTGGTCTATCTGCTTCATATCGCACGGGCGAGCTGACTTCATCGGCCTCACTCATCATCCCTTCTCTCTCTCCTTTTTTTCAAATTGATAGCTCAGGGAGGTGGAATTGACAAGAGAGCATGACGCTAGGAGAGGGCTGAAGGGCCAAGGAATGTCGAGGGGTCGATTGCGAACATACATTGGGTACGTGCTAACAGTAAGATTAGTACGTAACTTAACATAACCTGCGGGTGGGTCACAACCGAAATAAAGCCCTAAATAACATACCAACTAATTTTCTCCACCACAAACAAACATCTGATAACAACTGACTGCGAGGTACTTATTTATGTAATAAAGTTATACACAGCGCATTGTTTACCTCAGTTCCCTCAGCCGGCCGTTCCACCACGTGATGTTGCCGAGGAGCTATACCAGTCTAGGATATGTGTGTGCTATCTATAGTCTGAGGAAACTAGGCAGTGAATAATTCGACCCAATAGAGAGGTATCCTGGGGTGCGGCCGTGTTTAATGTGGGAGGTTCGGTCCTTGAAGAACACTTATATCCTTCTTGGCCCCTAGCAAGCAGGCAGTGTCGCCTGAGTTCTGCTGCCTTTTTCTTAACCTTCAGTTTTTCCAACGAGTTCGTCTGCTTGCAATTGATGAATGCCGTGTCATCTGTCAGTGGAAGGAGTTCTGTTCACAGTCCCTAATGTTCTATGAGATTCGTCGCACTATGCCCTTACAGGCGGTCTTCTTTGTATGTTCTGCGACGTTGGATGAAGAGACAGAGCTTTCTGTTCGTTAGTCTGCGGGGTTCTGTAGCGTCGAAGACGGCCCGGGGAGCTTGAGATTATACAGACTTCTATTGATCAGCCGGAAATATCGACTGCGGTGCTTCCAATTGAGCCTGGGCAGCTAACCTCTTACCACCAACTACTCTCTCGTTGGCCGGGGGCCCTAACAACAGCCAAGCTCATCGATCATAGGCTCTTTCAGCTAACTGCTGTTCAGCCTTCACGCTCTGAAAATCATCTGAGAAGTCTTCTAATCACCATATGCAAGCCAAAGCCACGTTACAAAGTCGCCTTCCTCTGCATCCTCAGAGAATCCAAATTGAGATAACCAAATGTTTTCGTGAACCTTATACGTGCCCTCCATGGTCCCTTCGTCGTGATGAATAGTACTCAGATGCTGAATCTCGCTAACTGGGCAGGGTGGGAGACAAAAATAGTAGGCCTTTGATCCTGAAAATATGGATGCACACTTTCGAGCGCCTGTAACAGCAAAAATATAGTGGCATTTTGAGAAATCTTATTACAGGTCATTCCTGGCAGCGGACAGGTCCCCGAATCATAAATGAAGATAAGACTCTCTCAAGTAAGGCATTAGATTGGACTTTAGCTACACGGCTATCCTACCACTGAGTTGCTATATACAACATGCTTAATCTTAAAATACATAGAAGCTGAGAATACAGGACTCATATTATAATAGAAGTCTTGTCAAAAAGCTTCCTTAGCCTACTTAATATTTCCCTGTTTAGTCCAGTTACCATTCTTGATTAACCACTTCGGTCCCAGAGCGCTGACGAAGTTCTCATGGAACGCGCTGACAATTCCCAGAGTCGAAGATGTCGTCAGCTTTGAGTTCCTTGACTTCGTTTCGTGCACTTTTTTATCCAATTACGTGCACTCAGCCTACAAGGAGTTACGATCATTACTACTGTGTGGCGGGCGAAGAATAAGGCACGACTTTTTCCATTGAATACGATGGGGGAAGGTGTTCTCACCGAATGAAGGGCAATGTCAAATTGGGTCCCGGGCCGATATGATGGCTTGATTTTTTTTTTTTTTTTTTGATAAACCGGCCGAGTCGGATAGGTCAATGTCAAGGCAGATATAATTCGTATGACGGGGAAGCTATTATAGATACGAACGGACCACACCATTCAATCGCGAAACTGAAGTAAATTTATATATTATTTTAAGAAACTGTCTCTATTCTGAGCTAAGCGCCGGAGCATCCTCAGGATGAACGTAGAATGCGATGGCCACGATTAGGTACCTGAAAAGAAGAACCAAATGTCAGACATAGCAAGGGAAATGAGTAATTGGAAAGCATTACTTACGTCCCCACCAGTAAAAGACCTTCCAGATAATTCGAGCGGCCCTCTCGAATCACACAGTTCACCACAATGATGGCAAAGGAAAGCACAACTGTCTCAAACGTGCTGAAATGCAGTGACATGGGTTTCCCGATAATCCAGCCGCAGATAACAAGAAACGGAGTGACGAACAAGGCAATCTGGACGGTGGCGCCCACAATTAGTCCAAGAGCCATATCCATTCTACCCCCCATCGCAGCACCGACGGCCGCAGTCACTTCGCCTGCGTTTCCGACGATGGGCACGATGATAAGACCAATGAAAGCCCGGCTGATATGCCATGCCTCAACGATTCCATCGACCGCATCGACTAGGGCATCGGAGCAGAAGGTGACCCCGAGGGTCGCAAGGAGCAGAACAATGCTGGATGACCATAAACCGAGCTGGACTTGCTCGTTCTCATCAGCAGCATCATTATTGTCGTCAAAGATATCGGCGTGGCTTTTAAGTTGAAAGTACAGGTAGACCAAGTAGAAGGCTAGAAGAACAATCGAGGTAATACGAGACAAGTCTAGTATGCCACGTTCTAGTTCTAGTTGCTTCCATGGCGTCATGGCTGATAGGGCGGATGGAATAATTAGAGTCGCACAGGAGACAATCATCAGTGATGTCATGACGCCTATCACGTCGAAGTTGAAAACCTGTGATTCTTTGTTATAGCATCCGAAGACGAAGCAACATCCCATGATCTTCCGTCCATTAGCAATCTGAAAACTCAGTTTCTCAAATGAGGAAAATAATATACCAAGAGAATGCTCGAGAGCATACTTCCAACCATGCTCGACTGCACGATCCGCATTTCTCCCTGGCTTACAGCCGTAATGCCAACCTACCGGAGTTACTTATCAAGATCTCCTATGCAGTCAAAGTCGATAGCTATCGGAACTCACAATCATCTCCAGGGCATTACCGAAGGTAGCATTCACCAATCCCCCCACTGTCTGACCTGCGCTCTTGGCCAATTCATCTGTTGCAAACGACAGTACGTACGACAAGGGCAATATGGCGAGAAAACTGAGGACAAACACTACCGACGCATCCCAGTCATGTGCGCTCCCGAATAGGGCGACTGGAACGAGAAAGAGAAGCCAATTGATATAGCTCTGACTCCAGGTCACCTTGACGACGCATACAGCATCAAAGATCAAATTCATCCATGCTGGATTGCCACCGCGTCGAGAAAGGGCTTGGGCTTGCTCGTTAAGGAAGGCTGTCGTCTCTATTGCCTCCTCGGACGGTGGTTGCCCAGAAGACATCGGTGATTTATCATCTATTCTATCAATATATGAAAGTCTTGAAAGTCAAGGAAAAAACATCTCCAAATTAATTTAACTGTAGGGCTGATTATTGCCTAGACTAAATCTTGCCTGTACAACACAGACCGCTCTAATCACCTGATTATATAATTTTCTCAGGGCAAAATATTTGTCACCAGCTAATATAAATTAATTATTATTAATAAGTTACATATCACAATCGGACTTGCTATGCCATGCCAAGACCACTCTGGCGGTTACGTACGGCGGGCGATGTATCATGTATTGCACTACTACTCTATAAATAGCTATATAGAGTATTGGAGATATTTGTATACTAACGGTGATACTTTCCAATTACATTAGTAATGCCGTGCTCTACTGGTGAAATGCCAGTGTGATAATGGCAGAGCCATAATAGCAAGAGCGGATTACAAATCTGTAAGCCGTTGTTGAGGTTATTAGCCTTTTAAGTATATATATTTAGTATAGCAAAAATTCAGTGGCTTACTAATACATATTGTAATACTCGTAATACATGTATTAATGTAATGGTACGAAAATTAGCGTTCACCTCCGCTGAGGAGTATATGGGCTTGAGAGTATGGTGTGATATTGCATTTATGTTTTTTCGATTTCAATTCCTTTTTTTTTGATATTCCACCATTAATAGAGGACTTTTGTCCGCCCAAATGCACGGGGGGCTAGGGACATATTACTATGTACAGTACAGATTATAGTAGCACGCACCATGTAGAATTCATATCATTGATAATGATTTATTAATCTAATTCTCTTTGGAACCCGCTCCAATTTGAACGCAGAAGAAGTGATATATACGCTATCATAAACATAACTCCTTCCATCACTCCTGAATTTTCACCCGAATACACCTGGTTTTCTTCGTCTTGCTCTAACTTCCTCCACTTTCCCCTTCAAAGCTTCCTCTTTTTGATAAGTCTCCAAGCCTGCCAGTTACCGCTTTTCACCGTTGAGATGTTGGCCCATTAGCGGTTCGCAACACTTCATCGTCAGATTTAACCTCTGACATTCATTTTCTCATTTATTATTCTTCGCTTTACCTGGGACTTCCGCTATCTTGCTTGAACTTTGACGTTTTTGTAAAATAACCCCCTTTCATACCTTTCCTATCAACACAGCCAACGTCGACGATGCACTAGTCCCCGTCGCTAACCGGGAAAAAACTCAAAGACTCATAATTTCATCACGTGGTTTATACTTACTCGTTGGGAGTGTGGCTTATCCCTGTTTGCGCCACAGCTATATGGCACGTCGATGATATGGCTATTAGTCGCCTTGATCTCCTGCGCAAGTCCCACTACTGCTATTGTTCCGTCCAGCAGAATAGCTGGTATGAACACCAGAGGGGTCAGGTACATATGATAACCTATCAAATGCATACAGCTTCTTGCAATTGCGGTGTCGCCAGGGACGAAAAAATGCGCGCGCACAGAGACTCGATTCACCACTTGCATGCACGAACCCCAGCGCCACATTTCTCCGGGGCAACCATCACCATCCTTTGTAAACAATCCAAAATAAAGTGTTGAAAAAAAAGCGAAACCCGAAAGGGAAGAGAAAGAAAAAACCGAGACCGGCCCGTCGCTATGCATGGTGAGGATATTCTTTCAAAGCTTTGGTGCTTCTAGCTGTCTCCTGAGGCGCCGGGGCCTAGCTTGTTGCCTCCTGACGCAAACTTCGAGCTAAGCCACTGCTTCCCTTGCCCTGGCCAGTGTTATCCAGCTCTCCCCGCGGCTCTCGTGCTAGACTGATCCGCTCTCTCATTCCCCAGCACAGACGTATGTCCCGGGACCCATACCGCTCGGCCTACGCCATGGCGCCAGCTGCAGAGCAGCTTCCGGATTTTGTTGTGAGGAGCCAATCGTACTTTCCTTGGAGTAGATCCTGTCGACGACTATCCTAATGTCGAGGCACAGCCACAAGTTTGTGCTGCCTTGGGGCATGTGGTTCACTGCTGTTTTAACGGCATCTAGGGCTGCCTCAGCTTCTACATCCACGACTTCTATCTACCGACCGCAGTTCTTACAAGTTTCGGCCTTCAGATAACAGCGCGTATCTCCCTGATATACCGCCCACCCGGCGCCTGCGCTTCCCGCTTTATTCCTAGAGCGTTGGAATATGTCCACACTTTGAATGCGGGGCTAGCAGCCTCCCCTCTGCATGCTCTCTGGCTCCCGCTTCCTTGTGAGTGCTAGCAAATACTTCCCCATTTCTAATGATAAACCTGTTAGTTACCTTTCTTTTATCTGAAAAAAGCTATTATAAGTTTAGAATGTATAATGAAGCTTATTAACTAAATAGAGCGGTCAACTATAGTTTGCAACTCGTGAGGCGTAGCTTGGCTCCAGGGATCCACTTCTTTCCTAATTCGATCACTCACTTAGATTTATTTATTTAACTCAGTGGGTCTAGCTGACCGCCTGTTAAGTTAAAAGCATCATGCCCCCCACTCACTATCCGATTCGGAATGAAATTTGAATGATCTCCCGCTGCTATAAAACCTCTCCAAATGTACCGGAGACTATCACTTAAAGAATCCTAACGCGAGGAGAAAGAGAGTCAATAGAGGAGGGGACTAGTTGCTTAAAAGGAGCATGATTGGTGCCACTCGGGCTCGGCCTTAAGCCAAAAGGAAATAGGAAATGAATGATAGGAGCAGAGATCCCTGACAGGATTACGTAGTAGTAGATTGGATAGATATGAAACAGTTTCTGACATTCCCTGGAGCAAGGTAAGAAGAGAGGTTATCACACCTCTAAACGCACTGATCTCTGCGAACAACTTGCAAGCCTCCCCCTTTTCGGACTCCATTTCCCTATCCATCTCGCGGGCCATGGTCACGGTTGCGGAGGCTCCAGTCTTGTTTCGCTCACTCTGTGTCATCGGGGGGAGCCTCCGAGTCAAATTCCCACTCGATTTTCGCAAGAAGAGGTCTTCCCGCGTACCGATTCCCCAGCTCCGTTAAACAATTGTCGACCCAACTTCCACTGAGCGCCAGAGGCTGGTGAGTCATCTTCAATGGTAAAGGTAAGTGAGACTGACTCCCTTTCTCGGCGACTTCACACTTACTCGGCAAAGCCGAAACTTCCTAAGTGCGGATGCTCCCCTTTGTTGGACCCGGTGTTCTCGTTGTCGATGGGGGAATTCGACCCAAAATCTTTCTAACCCATCTTTGACATTCTAGATATACCAGCTTCGGCTCGTTGTTGTCGTCACTCTCCCCCTTCTGTAGTTCGATTCAAGTTTCGAGCTGGGAGAGCCTTAGACGTGGCTTTGGATTTGGCCTTGTTATTGACTGTACCAGCTACCTCAGTGCCATCCCCAATAGGATTTTGGTGTGGGCTAGGGACAACACCACTGTCAAGCTTGATTGTAGTAGAGTTGTGGTTGGTAGGAGGGTGGCGACGTTCAATAGGAGAGAAGGTATTTAAGGCCAGTTGCTTGGGGTCACGAGCCGGTGCTACAAGATGCACTCAGCAGCAGCAAACCGATGATGCTGTTTCTTCCGGGAAGATTCAGCCCTGGGCTTGGTAGTAGCCGCTTTTTCTCTCGGGCTTTAAAGTGTTGGTGCAGGCTCTGCGAGGATAGCTGCAGAACCGGCAACCTTACGTCCAGTCATTTTCATAGAAGCATAGATGAATCTACAATAGGGTATTAAAAATGAAGGTATAAAGTATCTGAAAATTATACTCTATGGGTAGGATCAAATGTTCTGAAACTTAAAAAACAAAAAAAAAAACGACTGAATTCGGGGGTACCCTGAGTGATATGTAAAAGTGATCGAAAAATTCTGTTGGGGACATGTCCGTGCGCAACAACGACCTCTCCGCGAATTTTTCGGATCCTGGCGACGCCGCAATTGCAAGATGCCTGTCCCCTCCAACCTGCTCTATGATGGATACAACTACAAGCTGTCAGATTGAGAAAGACGCTGAATACTTGGGAACCACTAGTGTTGGTTCCCTTGACATACGGGCATTAAAAGACAGCCGGTTTGGGTGCACCCTCGAACAGTTGCGAGAGTTGGCCGACTCCCGGGATTTGGCCAAACTACGAGCTTTAGGTGGACTTTCCGGCTTAGAGACTTCTCTTCTAACCGATCGGAATAGTGGACTGAACCCCAATGAGTCAATCTTTGATGCTAGAACGCTCACAGGGCATAAGAAACACTCCGTGGCATCTGCACGAAATGCATTCAATCCACCCTTTGGGAAAAGAAGGCAAGTTTTTGGAGACAACCGACTACCTCTGAAAAAAGAGACCGCTTTTTGGAAATTGATATGGATGGCCTACAATGACTACGTCTTGTTCTTGTTGACGGGCGCGGCGGTTGTCTCGTTCGGCCTTGGACTTTACCAGGCACTAGGTACTCCTCACACCCCGAACAACCCACCAGTAGAGTGGGTGGAAGGGGTGGCAATCCTTGTAGCCATTGTTATTATTGTCTTTGCCGGTGCTCTGAACGATTTCCAGAAACAGTATCAATTTCGGAAACTAAAGAAAAAGCAGCAGGACCGCGATATAAAAGTAATTCGCTCGGGCCGCCCGCAGGAAATCCCAATCTATGATGTCGTCGTAGGTGATATCGTTCAAATAGAGCCGGGCGATGTGATCCCAGCTGATGGAATTCTAATACGGGGGTACCTTATTCGATGCGATGAATCTACCACGACAGGCGAGTCGAACCTCCGACCAAAGTGCCCCGTTGAAGATGCTGTGGTCGCGGCGAACACGGATGCGCAGGACTTCAAAATCGACCCCTTCATCATTTCCGGAACAAAGGTTGCGGAGGGCATAGGCAGCTTCCTCGTCATCGCTACCGGCCACAATTCAACTTACGGCAAGATCCTGCTGACTCTAGACGACGATCCAGCACCGACCCCTTTGCAAATGAAGCTCGCTAGGCTTGCAAAAAGTATAGCTATTTGTGGTGGCGTTGTCGCTCTTGTCTTTTTCATTTGCCTATTCATTAGGTTCCTGGTAGACCTTCCTCACAGCACACGAAGCGCAACAGAAAAGGGCCAAGTTTTTTTAAACATCTTTATTCTCTCCCTGACTGTTGTGGTTATTGCGGTTCCCGAGGGCCTGCCACTAGCGGTTACTCTATCGCTTGCCTTTGCAACGACCCGAATGCTGCTAGACAAAAATCTAGTCCGTGCTCTAAGAGCATGTGAGACCATGGGAAACGCCACAAGCATTTGCTCTGATAAGACCGGGACCCTGACACAGAATAAAATGACCGTGGTTAGTGCTACTATTGGGGCAGACTCCTCGCTAGAAGGGTCTTCTGTTTCTATTACCGAATACATCAAAAGCCTTTCTTTCGACGTGAAGTCCATCCTGAAGCAGTCAATCGTAATTAACAGCACCGCGTTCGAAGCAGACGGCGCTACATTTATTGGCTCCCGGACCGAGTCCGCTCTTCTGACATTAGCTCGCGAAGCCCTTGATATGGGACCCATTGAAATCGAGCGGTCTAACGTGAAAGTTGTGCATTTAATACCATTCAATGCTTCCTGCCAGTGTATGATAACTGTAGTTCAGCTCGAAAACAAGAGATATCAAGCGTATATCAAAGGAGCCTCAGAAGTCCTCCTGCGCAAGTGTAACACCACACTGGAGAGCCCAGCAACAGGAGCGTTCCCTATGCCAATGTCAAGCGATGTTATACTCGATTTGCAGCAGATCATAGCAAATTATGCTACTCGTTCCTTACGAACAATCACCCTCGCCTATCGGGATTTTGAGGCTTGGCCGCCTAACGAAGTCGACGCTGGCTGTGATGTCCCCCTTGAGCTCATCCTTCAAAATCTCACATTTCTGGCCGTTGTGGGTATCCAAGACCCACTACGCGACGGAGTCCAAGCCGCTATACAGGCCTGCACGAAAGCTGGGGTCGCAGTTCGAATGGTCACCGGAGACAATCTCCTAACAGCTAAAGCGGTCGCGGAGGAAGCTGGCATTCTTGTTGGTCCCAGTGATATTGCCATGGAAGCTTCAAAATTCCGGACGCTCGAAAAATCCCAGCAGATTGAGATGATTCCGTATCTGAAGGTGCTAGCAAGGTCTACGCCCGAGGATAAGCGGATTCTCGTCGTTCGATTAAAGGAGATGGATGAGATAGTTGCAGTTACGGGCGATGGCACAAACGATGCCCTTGCCCTGACCGCTGCCGATGTTGGATTCTCCATGGGTATATCCGGAACAGAAGTTGCCCGAGAAGCGTCCTCAATTGTGCTCATGGATGATAACTTTACTTCTATCGTTAAAGCGATTATGTGGGGGAGAGCAGTCAATGATGCCGTCGGTAAATTCTTGCAGGTATGCGCCTCTCCCTACCTTGTTTAAAGATTTACCGGATACGGCACAGGACAGAAGAGACGGAGGCTGTATCTGATCAAGCGTCTCTATAGTTCCAAATCACCATTACTGTCACCTCTGTCGGGTTGACTTTCGTTTCTGCAGTCGCTGATAGCAACGAGCAATCTGTTCTGACTGCCGTGCAACTCATGTGGATCAATCTATTCCAAGATACGATGGCAGCCCTGGCACTCGCGACCGATCGTCCCTCTGCAAAAATCCTCAACCGCAAGCCGGTACCCCGGACCGCTCCTCTCATTACTGTACCGATGTGGAAGATGATAGCTGGCCAGTCGATATACCAGATGGCTGTCACCCTAGTGCTATATTTTGCGGGTTCCGCGATTTTTCACTATCACACCGCGTACGAAGAGGAGCAGTTACAAACGGCCGTTTTCAACACATATGTCTGGCTGCAGATCTTTAACATTTTCAAGTAGGTTGAGTTTTTCTTTTCTCCTTTCTGTTATCATCCCTCCACCTTCGAATCAGAGGACAACCACCACCACGTCCATCCAGATTTTTGATTACACTGCCATTTCTCACCAACAGCTCTTCATTACAGCAGCCGACAGTTAGAAAACACCATCAACATCACAGAGGGAGTGCTGAACAATTGGTTGTTTATTACTATTAGCTTCATCATGATGGGAGCACAGATCTTGATTGTATTTGTGGGTGGGCAGCCTTTCTCTGTGGTAAATCTCAGTGGTGCGCAGTGGGCCTATTCGGTAGTGCTTGGGTTTCTTTCTATACCTGTCGGCTACCTAATCCGCCAGGTGCCCAATGAGCCGATTGAATGGTTGATTGACAGGACGGAACGATTGATGTCGAAGGTGGTTCGGCGAGATAGGAATCGTGATATACCTTGACTGGCTTTCAAGGCCTTTACCGGGCCTCCCTTTGGTTTATTAATTATGCTAGTAAGAAGACTAGAAAATTAAACATCAAAAAGGAAAAAAAGAAAAAAAGAAAAAGGAAAAAACAAAACACAAATTATTACACAATGACGGAGACTCGATATGCCTATGATTCACGGCTTGGGGATAGTGCGTATGGTGCAGTTTCGAATGGTTAAACTACACTACACTTCCCAGTTTGCCTAGCTTAACAAAACTATACACCACACTTCCCTGGAATTTCCATACGCACTAGTTTACACTGAACACACTGATCATATTTCCCTAGTATAAGTACATGTAGTATTCCCTTGGCGCCTACTACTCTTATCCCATTGTTCGAGATAGCACATATAGTATCCGCCTTTAATTGTCCCCAATCAGGTCGAACCATTCTGCCTACACTGCCGAACACTCTTTCGGGTTCGGCACTCATCACCGGAGATCCCAACAGGTCCAGTGCGAAGGTAGAGAGATGGGGTTATATTATGTCATACCAGTATGCGATAGGATTGTCTCTCTTCTGGCGTTGAAGAGGTTGCCGAGCATCATACTCATCAGAGAAAGGTTCCGCGTCCTCTTCATCATTGCTGCTGCGGAAACCTTCCTCCATAAAGCATTCCAGTTGTGGCAAGTTAACTGATGCGTCTGGCTGCTCCCTTTGGAGGCTGTAGTACCGGCTGAAACCAACTGCGCCAAGCAGATCCTCCCATCTTCGACTTGTACCGTGCCCATTGCGCCCTTATAGCCATGTCTGCACTGCTTTGCCAATCAGTGCAATGCTCCCACCTCTTTTCAATCCATCGCCATTTGTATTTCGGATATAGCAAAACCGCGGCGACATAAGCTGATGACTTGTCGGTGAGCTGGTAATACTTGTCAAGCTTCTCCCATTCAAGCTGGACGCTGCTTAAAAGATACCGACCTTTAACTGGGTCCTAGCGCTCTGTGTAGCTCCTAGGAAAAGCTGCGGAAGCCTGAGAGGAGTATCTGTATACCGAGGTCTTGACATCTTTCAGCAAGGATTCGATCGTATGGAGGACTTCCCATAAAGTACCATATCTCCCTATATAGTACGCTTTGAGTCAGTAAGTGTGTTCACCCGAAAATGGAGTTAAAAAATCATACTTACCATCGACTGCACGGCCCTCAAGCCTCTTGGTGGCCATTTTAAAGGGCTTTAAAATGACAAGGAACTCCGCCAAGATAGACCAAACATCTGCGGTGAGGCGGCTATCGCAGATTGCGGCTTGGTTAGCGGTTCCTTGGTGGGGGCTGAGTACCGTTGCGAGTGATTCTTTCGGTATATCATCATATTACTTGATGATGTTTACCATGTAAGTATCTATGGCACTGCATGACAAAACAACGTGCTCGATCATGTTATAAGTGGAGTTCCAACGCGTCTCCTGGTTTTCCACAAGTTCATAGGTCTTATCTTCCTCATCAAGACTTAAGCTCTGTAGCCATGTTGTGAGGTTTGCCGACTAGGCCCCTCTTCCTCCAATCTCTTTCATGTGCTGTATCGGCAAAGCAGTTCCCCCACTATCGTGCCAAATATGAGATGTGTCGTCGCTCACACGTATGAGAAGGCTTTCCAGAAGCTCAAGACTATGTTTACCATATGGCCGGTACTTATACAATTCAGTTTCAAACGGGAGACAGTCATAGAGGAGGTTGGGCCACGGTGGAGTATTGTCGCAATATGATGCGATGGGCTGCTATACTGAGGTGATATGACTTCACGCTGCATTACCGACCTGGTAAACAGGCCAGTGGGCTAGACGCGCTATCTCGCAGAGAACAAGGCCTTCCACAGCACCCTACCGATGAGAGACTCTAGCACTGAGAGCGACGATTGCTAGATCCCAATATTTTCAGGGAAGAGCTAGACCTTGAGTCTACCACTGCGCATGTCGCCGCCATTCTAGCGCCACCAGCCCTTGACATCGGTGAAGAGGCCGCCGCCCCTACCGAAGAAAGTAAGGATGTAGACATCTTGAAGAGCTTACCGCCAGATCAGCACTGGAGGATCGTAGAACGTCAGGACGAGAAATGCAGCCTTATCTAAACTGCTGTACAAGATAGCGCCCGATGATTCCCAAAAGAACTAGGCCTGAAAGTCGGTACCACAGAATATGCAGTCTCCCCTGAGGGCCACCTACTATACAGAGACCGCCGCTGGGTCCCCGAGATCGAATCATTACGGACTGGGATCATGCAGGAAAGCCATGACTTCACTCTTACCGAACATCCTGGCCGCAATACATTGTATGCAATTCTCGCACGACAGTTCTATTGGCCTAATATCGGTGTTGACGTCCGCCGTTTCGTATGGAACTGCGACAAATGCCGCACCAATCATGTATGGAAGGACCGTCGCCATAGGCCGCTAAAACCACTGCCAATCCCTGACCGAAAATGGAGAGAGATATCCATTGATCTATTGACTTTATTGAGAAACTGCCAGAATCAAACGGATGCAGAAACCTCATGATCATTGTTGGTCGTTTGGGGAAAGGGACGATACCGATTCCCTGTGAGCATATCGACACCTCCACTATCGCAGAGAAGCTCACACAATGTTTTATTGGCTATCATGGAGTTCCCAGTGCGATCACGTCGGACCGCGATCAACGAGATGTGGAAAAGGTTTTGTGAGCTTTTGAGGATTAAAAGACGTCTTTCTGTAGCTCACCATGCAGAGATGGATGACCAAATAAAACGGTGAATGCTATAACTGAAGCTTACCTGCGTCTCTTCTGTGATTACATGCAGATTAACTGGGCCTCTCTCTTACATATGGCACAACTTGTGTCGTGGAATCACGTTGACTAGAAGCCTTAGCGGTGATTAGTCAGCACCACACTGTAAATAATTCCTCTCCATAGCAGTCCCCTTTAGAAGGGAAGACACCAGCAATAGTATAATATAGATTATACTGTTGCATGTCCCACATCGGTACGTGAGCGTACCGACAACTTGCAATCAATGGGAGAGATGCTATATCCACAGGGATTAGTCCATTTCTCCTAGACCATGGTTACCATATATTCAACTAGAAGAGCCACAAGATGCACCAGATACCACTAGAGAACAGAGACCAAGAGCCCAACAAGGACAGGAGATCGTCACAAAGCTAGCCAATACATTAGAGATTGCTAAAACAGAGCTTGCGGCCGCCCAGCAGAAATATGAAGCCACAAAAACCGTCACCGAGATGCTGCGCCTACTTACCAAGTGGGTGATTAAGGTATAGCTGAACTTACGTAATACACAGCAACGCTAAATGTGACACAGTCCTAGAGAAGGCTGGCTCGTCTGCCTACCAGCTTGATACCCTGGCGGAACCCACGATGTCTTCCATACCATGCTACTACGACCCGCAGCCTCTGACCCATTCCCAAGCCAACAGAATGATAATTATCAACCCCATCGCAACTAATCAATGGAGAAGAAGAATGGTCCGTGGAAGAAATAATGGACGAACGATGGAAGTGAGTTGGCAGAGGGTGCTATCGTGAGCTATTGGTTGGGTGGTTCGGCTACAGGACACCTACCCGGCACGCCACAGTGCTGTTTGAAGAAGTCGAAGCACTGGATAGATGGAAGGAACATCAAACGGCTGGGAGTAGCGAGCTATTTGGTTTGGGTTTGTAGGTTTTCGATTTTACCTTGGTTACGTCCCACGCCTACTACGTGATTAAACCACACCGCTCTCTGAAAACTCCGCAATCGCTGAATCCCCAATTTCTCTTCTTTCTTTTCTCAACGATTCCTTTTGTACATTAGCTTAGTAAAAATAAATAAGTTAATCAAATGAGGTTTATCCCGTAACACACATCATCAATAAACTTGGTCTTGGCACGCACACGGTTTGTGAATGAGAAGACATTGCGATGGATGTAGGCGCGAGCAGAATCGCTGATCCCGCAGTGATGATGGTTTCTCGTGTTGAGGGATGTGGCGGGGATGGTGCTGTAGATATTACCTAGACAGAAGATTACCATGTGTAAACTCCAATGTTAAATGTCTGAAATCCCGTGACTGTTTGATTGGGGCCCAGGATTCGATATGCTTCCGGCTAACCCGGAAGACCATTGTGGTGGGTGTGCATAATAGTATGCATAAGATCTCAAGAGGAATCGTTGTTCTATTATTATATCTCCCTGGTCATATGATAATATGACATTACCCCGCACATAGTGTTAGGTATATATGATCAGTTACGATACTTTTATATCATACCTGCCTGTGGTGTGTATAGTAATTTGACTGTGATTTGAAGCCGCGGGGATTTCTAAGATCATGGCGGTGGGCACGAATCTTATAGTATTTTCAAGAATCCAAGATATATCCTAAGCGCAGAGTACTTACAAAAGATGCGGGTTTGCTCCCAATGACATATAGAAAGTGCTATTGAAATAATAATACTAGAATATTATAATATGAATAAAATAATGTTAAATGCCAAGAAAAGCACCGACTCACCCTTCGATCTAGCATCGCCTAAATAGCACCTATTCGAAAGCCAAAATCATTCGCAAGACAATATATTAATCTTCCACACGTTACTGTCTTGAGGGGTCTTAAATAGGAGCAACGATCATGAGCTCTTCGTCTTTGGATGGGGAATCCAACTTTCAATCAACGGATGGTGTCGACAGCTGGCCAACCGCAAACCGTCTCCGGAGCCGATATCCCCATACCATCAACAGGGACAACAACAATACCTCTCGGTCATTGCCTACACCTTTGTCAGTGATGACAGCCTCCTCTTCCTCACTACCGGCATCACTATCATCACCATCTCCGCGACTGTTGTCTCGCGGTCGTACTCTCACGCGAGTAGAGACTTGGACGGAGGCCCTTTACTCGCCATACTCAATACAAATATACCACCACGCCCAAAGAGCCCTCGCATATGGCGTCAACATCTATATACTTCTGCTGTGCCTACCACTTGGTATCTTGGCGGGTACCCTTGGCTGGCATCCCCTCTTGGTGTCTATCTTCAATTTTCTGGCTATCATCCCACTTTCCGCGCTAGTCTCGGATACCTCCGACAGACTGTCGGACCATTTTGGTGACATTGTTGGGAGTTTGATCAATGCCACTTGTGGGAATTGCGTTGAATTAACTGTTCGTTTTGACCATCTGTGCCGAAAGGGGGTTTTTTTGGGGTTCTGAAGTATTGATGTAAGTCTGTGGTGTCTAGTCCGGCATTCTAGCTCTTGTCAACGGACGCATCGCATTCGCACAATCGGTCATGATTGGAAGCATTTTGTCAGATTTACTACTGGTTTGTCTTCCCGCATAGCGCGTCCGACCCAGATACTCCGGCCGCTCTTTTAATGACACTAACAAATTATCTGTTCCGTTGTCGAGGTTCTTGGCTTCTGTCTGCTGTCTGCATCATGGGGCAAAAATGTAATGCGATTCAACCCCGGGGCAGCAGAAACGTTGTCCTCTTTGATGATCATCACCACGATGGCAATCATCATGCCCACTGCGCTTCACTCGGTTTTTGCGTCTCAGCACTCTCCCATCATAGACAAAATTACCTCCTTTTCTCGGGGCACTGCAGTAATCCTGCTCCTCCTCTACCTCTGCTACATCTACTTTCAGATGAAAACCCACAAACACTTGTTTGTGGAAGCATCTGAACAATACGAGGAAACCACTGAGGACGATGATTCCCCATCTTCATCAACTCTTGTGCAAAAAGTGTACATCCCAATGGCTACCCTCGCTGGGTCTTCATTGGCAATAATCCTGTGTACTCATTTTGTGATGCAGAATATGGGATATATCACGCGCGTAATGCATGTTTCGGGTTCGTTCATCGCGCTTATCCTGATACCCATCATAAGCAATAGCTCCGAAGGCGCTGCCGTGGTTGCTGTATCCCGCAGTGGCAACGTTGACTTCGCTGTCAGTATTATAGTCGGGAGTATTCTGCAAATTGGCCTGTTAGCTATCCCAGTCCTGGTTGTTCTGGGCTGGATCTTTCAGCAAGAGGTGACTCTACTTTTTGATTCGTTCAACATGATTGTTTTCTTCTTTTCGGTAATGGCAGTCAGCTATATGCTGCGAGAAGGGAAATATACATATATGCACGGCGCTATGCTGGTGGGATTGTAAGTCCCTTCTTGAAAGCTAGTCACGGTTTTGATTACTAACAGTTCTAGTTATTTCGTCCTTACTATAGCATTCTACTTCCGCTGAAAGACCCATGACGTTCTGATGTTCACCAGGGCAATCCCGACTGGACTGGTCTCCTTAACCGCCTTGCCCTTGTATGTAGATGTCTTTGGAAAATGATTTAAAAACCCATGTTACGGAAAGAGATAGCAAGAAAAACGATTGATAAAGATCATGGATATCATCGTCTAGATATAGAAAATGCATAGAAACGTATTGATGATCAATGTATCAATGTAACTATGTTCATTCCTTTAATATTTCTTTCTTTGTACGCATCCGTGCCTTTCTAGACGCCGCAACAGCAGCAGAACCCACCCGTAAGTTTGTTGTTAATCCGGGTAATGTACCTAGACAATGCCAAAACTTCGGACCTGTGATATACACGTTAGGTATTACCATCATCGGGAAGAACCCCGGTTCAAGAAATTACCGAGACATATAAATAAATTTCCTCCCAAAAAACACGGATAGGAACAAGGCGAAACCATTCTACTCAGACCGCCTTGGACGCTTTTCTTAGCCCGATACAATCGGTTTGGAACGTAGGTGGCTACGCTACTTATTCTCACAGAAGTCTCCATCCATCATCATGACAGCAAGTATCATAGGCTTATCCACATCGAATTCGAGGGAAGTCCCAGCCACTTCTTCATAGGCAAGAACATTTCTATCTAGCCGATACATATTTGATGGAGCGTCGAAACTTCTGAAGGATGTGATGCTCTCCAATCTCCCCGATCCTTCTCCTTTTCTAACTGATCAAGACTTTGCAACCCCAGATGACGATAACATAATAGGATCAAGGCGACCTAGTTAATTTGGTTGTGTAATAGGCCGCCGTCCGTTAGGACAAGCCATGAACAAAGCTATAGAATTTTGGTTGCCTCAAGGCTCAGGATCTCAGATCAAGATCATCCCACGTCACCTGATTTTTACGCCAAGAGATTTTCGTCGGTTGACCCAATAGAATAAGAATTTTGATTATTCGAGAGAATCAAATTCAACTCCAGTTGAAAATTACACGGCCACGTGTGAGCCAGCGAGGTCTGAGCAAGCTGTGCTTAGAATAGTGAAAGTATTGCATTGAATCACGTTGATTAGGACCAATAGATCGGCATGATAGAATAATCGGACATCAGAGGTCACTGTACGTAGTAAAGTTCCCATAGGGTCTCATGTATACATGTACGTAAACTACTTGCTTGCCTACTTGACAAAACTACCCCACACTACCCTGAAATTTTTGAACACACTAGTACATGTATGTAGTAAGTTATCTATCCCCTACTCTGGGACCCCGGTTAACCACCCAACTCATCCTATCGCTCAAGAAAGGCAGCAGCACATATACATAGTATCTGCCTTCAATTATCCCCAATGATGTCAACCATTCTGCCTATACCGCTGAACACCTGAACACCCTTTCGGGTTCGGCCAAGATTCCAAACAGGTCCAGTGCAAAGGCTGAGAGATGGGGCTATATTAAACGTTTCTCATACCGGTAGGCGATAAAACTATCTATCTATCTTCTCACGTTGGACCTTTGCCAAACATTGTACTTATCAGAGGAAGGTTCCGCGTCCTCTTCCACTGCTGCTGCTGCTGCTGCTGCGGAAGTCCTCTTCCATGAAGCATTCTTGTTATGGCAAGTCGGCTGATTCCCCTGGTTCCCAGTTCGGAGGTTATAGTGGTTGGAATCGGCTGCGCCAAGAAGATCCCCCACCGTCTTCGACTTGTACCATACTCACTGCGCCCTTATAGCAATGTCTGCACTGTTTTGCAAATTAGGGCGATGCTCCACCTCCTCTCAATCCATCACCCTTTGTATTTTGGACGTAGTGAAATCGCAGCGACACTGATGACTTGTTGGTGAGCTGGTAATATTTGCCAAGCTTTTCCTATCTAAGCTGGAGGCTATTCAAAAGATATCGATCTTTGACCAGGTCCCAGTGCTCAGTGCAGCTCCCAGGAAAAGCCGCAGAAACCTGAGAAGAGTATCAGTCTACCTCTTGCAAGGATTCAATGGTAGGGAGAGCTTCCCATAAAGCGCCATATTTCCCTGCATAATACGCTCTGAGTTAGCGAGTGTGCTTAACTGAAAATAGAGCTAAAGAATCATATTCACCACCCATTGCACGGTCTTGGTAGCTATTTAAGAGGCTTCAAAATGACAAGGAACTCCGCCAAGATAGACCAATCATCTGCAGCGAGGTAGCTATCACAAATTGCTGGCCCCGATTGGTGGTTCCTTGGTAAAGGCCTCGCGATATAATATTCTTTAATGATGTTTGCCATGTAAGTATCTAGATGGAATAGAGAAATATAAGGAGGTCATATGATGATAGGTTAGGTCATCTCTGATTAGTAAAAGCTGGGGCAGGCTCCACCTCTAACCTCACTACTACATATGGTAGGCTTAACTAGTGCCACACAGTACTGAAAGTTCGTACAACCTTGTGTATTTTTAGTATTTAGTCCATTGGTGATACATTTATTACAGTGTTATAAGTGTGATGAGGGTTTTCAAACCAACTATATACATTCACTGAGAATTTTCAGACTTCAAACCACATTGAACTACACTAGCTGTGGTGTGGTGACACTGAAATACACTCTACCTAATTCGCAAGCCTGCCTATTCGGTCAATCCTAGTTTCGCTGTGACCAATTCGCGCTGGCGCCCTGTAACACGTGTGTTTCACTTTAGCTTCCAGATCTAGAGCTTTTCCGAGCTACCAGATCTACGAAATCTATGTGATATGTGATATAAAGTATGTAAGTTAGCAAGAATTAAGGCTAGGTCTAAGCAGTCATAACAATATTATATTTATTTAACTATAAAATACATACTCAGTCTGGTTAACAGTACCATTTACGGGCCTTAATAGTACGATTTAGTAATCGGTACCGTTTAGGGGTATAATACCGGCCACTAGTACGCACTAAGAATAAAACATCGATTACATTAGGTATAGGTACCTAACAAATTGTAATGTACTAATAGTATCGCTGGTAGCTTACTTAGCACCGCGTAGCAGGTGTGCTATACATAAGCAAGATGAGCACACTACGCTGCTACGAAATTAATAGTAAGTGCCAACTTATAACAGCTCTGCTAACAAGTTGCATATAAATATACAATACACCGCACAGCTAATCGGTACCAGCTACATAGACTTGACTATCGGTACCGACAAGGGTGCGAACCGCATGCATAAACGGTACTATGATAGTACCGTCAAGAGAGCTTATATAAGCAGCCACATTAATCGGTACCGCCAAAGAGCGCTGCACCGTGCACCACAATAGTAAATGGTACCGTCAAGAGAGCTTATACAAGGTATGTACTTCGATCTCGGACGACTCTCTAAAGGCTGTAAGCAAATAGCGATTATTGGTCGCCCATACAAGATACACTTAAGAGGTGAGATGAATGGACCTGGGGGATAATATATTACATTCTATCAATACGACGTTGTAATGCAAATTATTTTTCTAGTGCTGTACTCGGTATGGCACCCCATCTAAATGGTACCGTCCGTTTAGCTATTATCGGTACCGATATTAGGCTGATACTAATTAGTAAATCGTACTATTAGTACTAATAGGTACCGGTACCGATAACCACACTGATACATACACTAGAGCCATGATGCTTTGAGCTCCTAGCTGTGCTCTCGGAGTGGCAAGCTTAGGAATAAACAACCGTATCCCAACAATATAAGCAATCCTTATATAGGGAACTGGTATTTTCAGAGATATTCCTGCAAAGCAGTAACCAGTTGCCGACTCCGAAATGATGACACGCGTAGGAAGTTCCTCCAGATCAACGGTTACTAAGGATGATCGCGAGCATGGGAAGCTGTAGTCCGTGATCGCCATCTGTAATCTGTCTTATCATAACTATCTAATTTTCAAGAAATAGCATCGTTATATCATCACATTGTTTAAACCAATGGAATTCGCAATGCGAATACGATGGAAAAAGCCTCGTCGCAACTAAAGCCAAGTAGTTATCTCGGAACAACATAAAGACATATCCTTCAAGAATCCAACTCTAAGGGTTTACTCCGAGGAACATAGCAGGAAGAAACAGATAACTGATGGTATACCACTTAGAAAACAGTACCATCGGAATAAATCATAATGGGGGGCTCCTTAGTGTTTGGTCTCATCACTTGTGCGATCTCGCGGCCGCCCTAAGACTGTTGTTAGTGTAACGTAGGAAACATTTCGATAGTATAACCTCCCTTCCAAGTTCCAGCTTCAAGGATCTGCGCGAGAGAAAGAGCTTCCTCCCCTTTCAAGCCTAGCAGACGATTAACCTCCACAAGAAGCTCGTCCAGGAATCCAACGGTAACGGCCCGCCATTCAACGATGACGTCATCATCGGCGCCAAAAAGGGGTACAACTTCCATATATGGCTGTCCTTTGATCCGTGCATTCACCCTATACGCATCAAGGCCTCGTTGCATGTCAGCTTCTTTGAGGGTTAACAACCCCAAGTCTACAAGGAGACCACCGTTTCGATATTCAGGCAGACCAGTCAGTAATTCGCTACCAGCAAAATGGATGTTCATCAATCTTTCCATAGGAACCATAATTGAGTAACACAGCCACTGCGTTAGCTTATGGAACGGAGCAATGCTCTCCCATGGCTCGGCAGGTGGTGATTGTGGTAAGTTAAAACATCTCCAAGCATCACCAATTGACACGCCATCAATCCGGGTTCTCGAAGCAGGCCAGATTCCCGATAGGCCATCCATCAAGACTGACCAGAGAGTGGGAATGGACACAATTGGCACGGAAGATGCCTGAGTTGAAGAATGCGAGAGCAAATAATCTAACGATAGTCCTGTTAGTCACGATAACATAAAGGAAAAATACGGTCAGGTACACGGGGATTGGAAATTTCTTACCTAACATATTTCCAGGTCTGGCATCAACACCGAAGAATTCCTGGTTATTCAATGCTTCTGCGAGTTCGGTGAGCAACCCTGCGCGACCTTCCACACCAGCCAAAGGGTTTTGCTCTGAATGTTGCATGCCTCTCGCTAGCATTTCAACAGTTACTTTTCTCAACCCGAGTCCATCAACTTGACATGGTTCTGTGGGATCACTGCTGAACGTTCCAGTCTTGAACATCTCCAAACTTGCCACTGCTAGCCCTTCACTGCGCGAATAGATTTCGCCTGACTCCTTAGACTTGTAAGACCAGTTATTTCCAGCCCCAGCGTCGAGTAAGACAGAGACAAGAAACAGGTCAATCAGACGCCTGGTTCGCTCTTGTGCATCAATATTGTCTGGCCATGATTTTAATAGCTGGTTGATACGAGGTCTTCCACCCACCTCGAAATGCTGCCAACGACCGTGGGGGGGTATGGTCTGGTAATCTGGGGCATAATCTCTCTTCACAATGAACATCAGTAAAGACAAAATACAACAGATTGATTCACAGGCAAAACGAACCTTTATAATTGACACAATGTACGACGTGGTAGCATCGAGCTTGGTCAAGTCGACTTCGAAATGATTCAATTGATTCTGCTTCGCCTTCTCTAGTACGAGCCTGCACTGCTCACGCACGGCGTGGATGCTTCGAAGATATCCTGCCGGATCAAGGTTTGGATCAGGAGGCTTTGCGATTGCAACTTCCGGAATGGATGCAGGGAGCCCACTTCCAGACCTGATGCCCGGGGGTCTATGTGCAGCACATGACGCTCGACCACTCTGAGTAGGGAAGGAATCTTGCTCATCCTTGTCACTATGAATCGATGCTTTCGAGTCCTTACGCCTAAAGAAGACCATGATGACATTCGTAGCAAATTAGTGGAGGCTTGGGATGATTAGTATGATAATATGGGACGAAACTAGACCTCGTAATACGCAGTGAGAAATCTTGAATAATGTATTGAGATACCATAAAGGCAGGATCGGGCAACATCGAGATATATTATTACAAAGTGAAACCAAGTCTTTAGACGGAGGTAGAGGGGGTGGCTATGAAGCAGGAAGGCAGAGGAGCTATCATATTATAGAGTTTTGTATGCCTAATACCTAGTTATGATACATACGATATGATACTGGTTTTCGTGACCGAGAACTATTATTATCTACACAACCCCCGCGTTAATCAGAAACAAGCTCATAATATGATAACTATGTAGAGTCTGGAAGGAAAACAAGCTGAATTAAGTTAGCCACTTTCTTCAAGAACACTAGCTAACAGGCTTGTGAATGGTGCCTGAAGCAGTCGTCCTGTACATACAGTACATACAGGCAGAATGTATGTATGTGTATTGTCAGGAAGCATTTAGAAGTGCACTCACCGACGCACCTTTTTCAACTTGGGGATTGTGAAGGTTAATAAACATACGCGATGTTGAATAATAAGGTATTATACCGGAAGGTGCTGAGATTTGGCTCACCCTGCATCCTGGCTCGGCACGCGCCTATCCGGACCTATCATAATATGGAGTTGCGACAGCTTTTGGCAGAATATATATCATAGTAGGTTTCAGCTATACAAGCAATAGTTAGGAGTAACTAGTAATAATAGTTTATTATTAAAAACTTATACTCATGGCTCTACTTATAACGCGATACAAAGATCCTACCATAGTAATTGCACAAGCATCAATAATGGTTTATTAAGGCGTGGAAAACCATGGTGGCTCAAGGAGACTTCCCATAAGAGATAGGCAAAACCAATAGGTACATAAATATATGTATCATCATCATCATTATTATAATAATTAATTTGACCATTAATAAAAGACTTTATAAGATTTACAGAAACAGGCGGGCGTGAGGATAAATATCCATGTAAGCCTATAACTCACCGCTAATCAGTGACGTGATCCTTGCATGTGACCTGCCACATAACACCATTAACTCGAAACAGTTACCTAGCTCCCATGTCCTGCAACCACCTATGTATCGTCCTATACCTGCAGCTTAGCAGCATCTAGCATGTTTTTGACTTGTCCGCGGTGGTACTCATTCCAGAGAGATTAGTACCTTTAGGTGAACTGAAGTTCCTTGAGCTGTATTCTCCTGTTAAATTTGAGTCCTAATTACTAATTCGGGGAATGCTTCATAGGAACTATCCCTTTAAGCATATGTGCAGCCTGTAAACACAACGGGCACGATGGATATTAGGAAGAAGAAGAGGAAGGTGCTATTGATGGGCAAGAGTGGTTCGGGGAAATCTTCTATGCGCTCCATCATATTTAGCAATTATGTTGCCAAGGATGTACGACGCCTAGGAGCTACAATCGATGTAGAACACAGTCATGTTAAATTCATGGGGAACCTCACTCTCAACTTGTGGGATTGTGGGGGGTGAGTTCGTCGTTATGCATAAGGACAGATCGTGTTATCGCTGATAAATTTTCCGATCTGAAGTCAAGATGCATTTATGGAAACCTACCTCGCCTCGCAGCGCGCCAACATCTTCTCAGATGTTGCGGTTCTCATCTATGTCTTCGATATTGAATCGCGAGACGTCGACCGAGACCTCGATACTTACAGTTCCATAATAGATGCTCTTCATGAGTTTAGCCCTAATGCTTATGTATTCTGCCTCATACACAAGCTAGATCTCATACAGGCAGAGCATCGTCAGCGTATATATGAGGAGCGATCCTCGCTTATCCGGGGTCGCACTGAGCACTTCGATATCGACGCCTTCGGGAGCAGTATATGGGATCAGTCACTCTATAAAGCTTGGGCTGGCATCGTCCATAAGCTTATCCCAAACCTTTATGTCATCGAACGTTTCCTTCACGCCTTCGCGAGGAAAGTTGACGCAGAGGAGGTTATACTTTTCGAACGGTCAACTTTTCTCACAGTTACTTCAGTCACATCTGAGATTGGGAACATGAATCCGATCTACGATCGACATGAACGTCTCTCAAATATTATGAAGGCATTCAAGCATTGTGCTGCCAGAAACACACGCACCACCCCAGCCTCAGCTGGATTTCTAGTTATGCATACCAAAACGCCACAATTCAATGTCTTTTTGGGCCGTTTCACCGACAACACATATATCTTCATTGTTGTACCTCCAGGTGAAGCCACATATAATTGTGCGGTTTTAAATACCATGTTAGCAAGGGAAGGCTTCTCGAAGGCGGCCGCTGCAGGCCATTATGATGGCTTCCCACTGCCGGCAGCGGACAATTCTTCTGCACGTGGGCAAAATGGAGCACCAACATTCCACGAGCAATCTGACACGTCACCTGAAGCGGAATAGTGGGCGTTCCGAGAATTTTGCATTTCTTGTTGTTCCCGTAACGGCGTCTTGATATAGACCTCTTGTTTTGTACAGGATACCCAAACTCAATTTCTGCAAAGCAAATTTCCTTTTTTTACGTCCAAGGCCCGGGGGCTTGAACTGTCACTTCAACAATCATTTTCTTTGATGTCTTTTATCACTCGCAGATGTTCGTGCCACTGAGTGTTGAGAATCATTATGCTGTACCTTTAATTATAACTAATCAGGCTTCCATCTTATCTATATATCGACTCTCAACTGAACTGGTGAGTATACTGACTCTAGGTGAACAGACAGCGTTTTATCACGGTTGAGAGAAGCTTTCGATCAGACTTATATAGCTCGGGGGGTAGAGAAGAAGCCTATGCTTTATGTTCTCTTTAAACCGAATTCCCCCAGATTTGTATTGGTCATTTGCGCACGGCTGGCAGAATCACCAATGTGTCAAAGATGGATATTTCCATCCGTGGCCAAGATATTCGATCAACCTCGATAATGATCCCATGGTCTGTATTTGACGCTAATAGTGTAAAACCCAAACAACCAACTTGAAAGCGTTCTACGTAGGTGTTCTTAATAAGATATGTACTGCAAAGCGAAGAGAAAATGAGAGCAGCGGCGCGGAAGGAGATATATCACTAATCTTATCATCGAGTTAGTCAAATCATCAGCATCATGTCCCATGTGCCTAGGGATGGATTCCTTAGGGTATCAAGCTCATTGGACGCCTTCAACAGAACTACCTAGTCAAATCAATTGAGTATTCCAAGAATCGCCCCTGCTTCCGACGTCCTCGACTTCCCTATGTCCTCTCTTAACCACCTTATCTTGCCTTTTTATCATTAGTGCCCTTATCCTATATATTCAACGAAGAGTGTCCACGTATCACAACCCGGACCATAGTGATTGTACTAATTTACCTGTTCTATGTAGTACTACCCATAATAGTACTACCCGGATGGCTGAGTTAGTATTTAGTTTGCATCTAATCGTCGGTCCGCCTTCTACGGCGCTATCAGAAGGCGGACCGACGATTACATCTGATATGCAGACTCCGCTTGGCAGCTTATTATATGATCGAGCAGGAAATCCAATGAACCTTGCCCTTTCATTCAGTCCATTTTCCGCTGCAAGCCAGACCATTTGTAACTGTTGAAGAAATTACTAAACTACTTACTAGTTCTGACGTGATATAAACTCACCTAGGTTAAGATCTGGTGATTCTAACAGGCCTTCCGAGTCATCATTGGGTCTGCATTCACATTTATCTTCAGCACAGCTTCGAAGGAGTTTGTACGTGAGAGCACCTATTTATATAATAACCTCGTGGCGGCTTATGCTATAGCAACATAGTATATCATTATATCTCTTCTTGCATTCATCTGGTGTCCCGACAAGAGAAAGGTCTCACCGACCACCAGCCCGACTAGGTTGGGAAAAAGGAGCGGTTGAAATCTGAGATTTGCCAAGGATACCCCCACCAGTGTATGTGGGTAGGACTCACAGGCAAGCCGCCAGTAGCTTTTAGTGATATGGAGAGGTTTGCGATTCGATACTGACAGAATTGGATTCCAAGTAACGGCAGACTACTTTCGCTCCTCAAGACGTTGCGCGGGTTTTGAAGGCGAACCGAGAGGCTCCCAATGCGAACTAAAGGCAACCATGTACAGGATGCGAGGCATATAGACTAGCAATGCCTGGCTGCAGTGAGATAGCTCATGAGGCAGCTCTCATTAATAACGTATGAATGACCAGTAGTAAGGTTACTGGGGCAAGGAGTGTGCAAATGATGGGAACTGATATTTAAGAACAGTGTCTTCTGTTCAATTGACATTCCTTTGACTTCTTTTCCCCCACATTCAGATGCGATGACAGTTTCTTACCTGAAAGACATACGAATGGAGGCCGAACAAATCAGCGTATTCTCAAGCCTTCCGGCCCATCTGCTGAAACATCCTTGGCCGACTTATAGGGGTTATACTTTAACACACGGAGCTTGCTATCAGCTCTCCTTCGGGCTATTTGTCTGTCCATTCATGAGTCACTAATTGCTGAAGGAAGATAATTGCTCGGCCGCTTCTGCTGACCCCCCATTTCACATGGCATCTATTGATGGAAAGGTGAGAGGCTTAAGCCAACGACCGTACGTGAGCCCGATTGTTTGTTGTTCGCTTGCAACCATGTCAAGTTTAGCCTTTCAATAGTCTCTCACGCAGGCTCACCTCATTTCGGCGCAGTTGATGCTATCGCAAATGTTTTCTTGTCAAGGACCCGCTTGACCCAATTCAGCATCTCCCCGTCCGGGATGATACATGGCTGTCTTGCGACTTTTTAGGCTCCTATGTCCTTGGTCACAAGATAACTTCATTTGGCCCGAAGACTAACGGAGCCGCCAAAGTGGCGTATGTCTGTCGTCTTATAGTTTTCCATGGCTCCTAACATCACGGATTGGTATGACTTTGCCAGTTATCTTTGGGTATCAACACATTCCCATCCTGAAATTATTTTTATTACCCTAATTGTTTATGAGGCCGGGCATCACCTTAGATTCGTTACCTGGACCGCCATGGTTGCATGTTATTCTGCGATCGCTGTCATTGACCTATCCTACTACTTCCTGGCTCCGGTAGTGGAGCCAAGTTCTCCATGTTTAGACTAAAGAGATAGGTATTTAAAATATGTTCATTCTTGAAGCTGGTATTTCTATGGAAAGGATGACATTAGAGGTCACTGGTGTTCACTGCCAGCTCTTTACCGGAATACTTTCGTTCGCATGTTTTTATTTTTTACCCGTCTGAGGAGCATTTCGTCTAATCCGAGTAGTAGTACTTACTACTCAAAGAATCTGACTCGAGCGTACATACATCTCTAAGCTATCACCATCTACCCGAATATCCTTTCTCACTCTACTCGGTACAGCTTAATCTCTCAATTTTCCCAACACAGCCACTCTTTACGCTTGGTGATAAGGAAAACAATGACGTTACAAATATCCGATTTGAGGTTCCTCTTCAACATTATCCCGGTTAAGATTACAGATGAGTGGGATGAAAGTCGTCTCCCTCCTGGCTCGCTTTGGAGGCCCCCCACCAAACGCGAGTATTTCAATCCGGATAATTCAAACAGCACCGGCTGGTACAGGTGGACTGCAAGTGGTATCCAGCCGGTAAATAATAGTGGAGAAAGCCTTTCAGTCAATGTGTGTTCCCTGTTCTTCGACTCAGAATGCGGTCATTTCGTCGCCACCTCGGTCGATTGTACGCGAGAAAACCTGACGAGTCGTATAAGGCAGTACAGTGCATTACAAGCTGGCTGGGATAGGGTTGGTTTTTCCTATTCCTCCTATCGCGGACGAAGGCTTTCCATTCTTTTGTTTGGTCCGCAGCAGAACCTTCTTCTGAGCGGCCAGGGACGGTCAGAGTGGATGCCTCAATTGATTCCGGAGACATATAATAGCAGACACAGCACGTATACCGACCTTGCCGGGAAGCTATCACTATTAATAGGCTTTGCAGCATTCACATGTGAGGCACGGAAGGATGAAATAATCCATACAATTGAACAATGCTTCCTACTTCCTGAGTGGGTGCCTCATCCACATGGCCAACCTTCTGTCAGTAAGTTACATTTGCCAACAAGTATAGAAGCAGTGCAAAATGAATATATATAGAGAGAGACGAAGACACAACTGAGAATGCGAGAAAAACAGAAACGTATCCGACTTGTCATAGACAAGGCCTTATCGTGAGAGTCAAGCCCGACCCAGATTCAAGCATCGATCAGGCTAGGCTAGAAGCGTTTGAGGAAGGCAGTTATGGAGCTTTAATCAACGGTCGTGGATGAGCGGCTTATTATCTATCGCACATGATACATAGGAATGCAATGTTGATCTGAGACTGAAGTAGTCGCCTTGCATTCGACTTACCCGTGGTTGGCAGTTATCCTCTCTTACCTAAGATAGGGCCTTCTCTTTTCCTTCCTTCGTCTTCTCTTTAAATAAACGGCGATTCACTATATATAGGATCTTTTCCTAGAGAGGGGCCCAGTGTCTACCTACTTCCTGCTATTAGTGGCACCCACGGTAGTAATAAGTGACCAAATGCGGGCTTTATACCTGCTTGGGGTGCAATGCTTCGACATCACCGATTACACATGAGCACTATTGACAGCATATCTTCGTATCCTTTTATGTCTGGTTATGCTTTAAATGGTGAGTCATTGAGAAGTTACTTGGGATTGACAAGCGGTCTGCAGAGTTCTTTGGCGTCCCTCTGATCCTACCGTAGGTGAGTCTTGTCTTTTTCTTTTGAGAAGTCGTGCGCTAAAACAAACAACCGCATCCTTCAAATGGCTTGCATTGGTGTTGAGGCGCGGTAGGTTTGGTTTTCTTTTTTTCTTTTTCTTTCTTCATTATTTTTACTTTTTAAGGAGTGAGCCTACATTAGTTGTGTAATTCTTACGAAGGCTCACAACAGTTCGGGTGAGAACGCAAATAAATATAAAAACCCCCCCCATGTTGGGAGGCTTTGAATGAATTATAGAATATTGCTTTTTTAAGATCTATCACGCAATGGGAATTGGCGATTTATGAGATTGCGATGACGGCACATATCATATATGAGTAGCACATTATTAAGGTCATAATCGTCTAATGATGCCTCGGGAAGCATGCTTCACCTCGTGAGGTCAATGCGAGAATCACGTAATAAGAGGATAAGAGAAAGGGAGGGAAGAATTGGTATATCACTGGACATCTGGCAACCGTACCGCGATGTCCCCTGATTGCGTAATGTATCGAACCCAAGGAAGTGAGGGGTATTGTAGCTATCGGAGCACAGGATCAGTATTATTCACGGATTCTGTCATGTAAGTGGTTGGGGACCGCCAAAGGGGAGCTTGGTAATAGGCGCACTGATACATAATTGTACGGAGCCACGACACAGGTTCCAAGAGCAAGGAGTTAGTTACCCCAGCCCTGAGTACCCGTCTACCTGCACAGCAAGGGGGGCCGTAACTGGATGGTTAACGCAGGGTGGTGGATGTAGCTTAGGTATTTGGGGTGGTTGCCTTATGCACGATGCCAAACGAGGAAATCGAACGTACCTTGGGCTCGATGATTTTCAAGTATCGCACTTGAATTCCGCTGGTAGTGAAATACGGAATCTCAAATTTGACATTGATAGGACGCTTGCCCTTACCCATTTGGGCTGCGCCACCCATACTCCCCCCAAACCCGCCTGTCATACCACCACCGTGTTCATCATCGCCTTTGACCGAAGGAAGGCCCAGCTCTGCACGCATTAAGAATTCCTTTCCTCCGCCGAACTGTTTGATCTTCCAGATTATTGCGGACTTCTCCGGCGCATAGTGGACTGATCCGATGGTAGTCCGGAAGCGCGGAGAATCGGCATCCTCTGGAACAGGAACAAGTATTTCAACATTATTAGCAGTGCTGCGGCGCTTAAACTGGGCCTTGGCCTGAGAATAAGACCCATTATTAACCATAACTTATGGTGGGTTGGACAGCTGGCCACCACATAAAAATAATAGGGTGATGATATATTATATAAATAAAGGCTAAGAACGTTATCATGTGATAGCGCTTACCTTTAATATGTATTCAACCCGTGAACCTGAATATGAGTCGACCAGGCATTCAACCCATATTAGAGGCTTGACTTGTGTATTTAGACGGTAACTCATAAGCTCAAACTCCCCATCCGGCGGAATGAAACTGATCGTCCGGTCGTTTTCGAATCTTGAGAGCCGTACGCACTGGTGAAATTTGACATCTTCCATCTCGACAGCCTTACCCCTTGTGGCGCGCCCAGTAGTTTCAAACATGACTTTATCATTTAATCCAAGACGGAGCTCCGGCATGCCACTCAAATAGCATTTCATCTTGATAGCGCCCAAGATCTCTGATCGTAGAACATTGCCGTTTGCAGAGACGAGTAGATTCAGCGACTCTATCACATCCAAGAAAACTTCATTCTTGCGATACCGAATCCCTTCACTGCGCCACGAGACGGCGTTTGTGACGGCTATAGGAGGTCGGGCCTGAATCTCTAGTTTGTGGGATTCTTGTGTGATATACCTGAGAGGCGATTGTATTAGTACAATAAGCCGCAGCTAGCAACGTTATCCCAGCTTACTCTTGTAATATCTTGCTCTCGGTTGTCTGTGGGTGACCGAAATCCATCATCTCATCTAACAGCTCATAGATAACAACAAAGTTGTCCCGGATACTTTCCTCTTCTAATTCTTTGAAGTATTCCGTGAAGACTTCCACAATCTTATGGAGGAAAAGAAGGATTTCAGTCGCGTTGGTGTTCCGCTTTGTCAGGGCAAGGAGGTAGAGATTGCTATGACGAATATAAAGATACTAGCGCCCAAAGTATGTTAGAATCATAGCGGTCCCACTAATCATTCATGAATAGCGAATAGGGGCATACGTTAATTCCCTCGTGGGAGAAGCAGGGTGGCACAGCGGAGCTCTCTTCTTCAGCCTCGCTGAGGAGAATCGGGAATTTCTCGACAGCAGACATGGGAATGTCACCACGATAGTTTCGGGCCAGAAGGGTCTGAACAAAGAAAAGTTAACCAATTTTCCCAACGGGGCGAACGTGAAATAATGGCAAGAGCATCGATCTACTTTTTCATTCCACCCACAGAAGAACTTACCTTGCCCTTCAAGTCTAAGAAGAAGAGAGCCGAAGCCATCGCAAATTGCCGAGGTAATCTTAGGCTTAGCTCTGTATCATTCTGTTCCTCCCGGTCAATTCGGATAGCGGATAGCGACCAGGTGCAATGGAGATCTGCTAGTTTTAATGGTTTCGCAGTTGTTCATTTGTTAAGGTATTTTGTATCGTATAATAATAATGATGTCCAAATCAATGTAATCATATATGGGATCCACAGCGAGCGACCATTCCAAGAATGGTTTAGTGCTTTCCGTACAACCTTCCATTTTCTCGCGACATGAAAACTCTGTTGTATATTCTCTTCACTCTTCACGCTCCCTACAGACAGTGCAAGGCAACACAGCCTTTCCTGAGATTGCCTATATATATCATCAGGCATTCTCAAGGATATCCTATTGTTGACCCTTGCGATATAGAGGAGCGGAGATTAATTCATTGAATCGAGGTTCCATAAGAGCTGGCCGCGTAGTTTACTTGTTGCTCGGGCGGTGTCAGAGGGATCGGACATCTTTTTCAATCAGCTATATATCTAAGATGATATATGTACAGCCTTGCTTTCACCCCAGATTATGGTATTTGTAATCCATAACAATATACATCTACAGCTAATAAAGTAATGGTGAGACCACTAGAGTAAGACAAACATCCGAAAACCACCAACGCCATCGAATGCCCTCACAACCCTTTCCCGAATAGCTTCACGAACTTCAGGAGTTAGACAGCTGCCGTCTGGAACCCTAATGGAGCCAATATCCGTTCTCGGGCTACTTTATTGGCAATATGTCCACCTTTCTCCAGCGCAACGGCGCCGACTATAGCGTACGTAGTATGGGCGAGGACGACGTCAATTCCGGAGGCGTGGAGATCGTCCGGCTGTGGGTTACCATAATCAGAACAATGTAGAAAGAATGTAAGCGAGGTCATTTACCATTCTTGGTGACCACCTAAGGACCCCCTGCATGTCATGCTTCTGGGCTAGTTCTGATAGTTTCAACCTGCTCGTAAGAAAGTCCTTTGTGTTGCGGGAAAGACCAGTGAGCCCATCCAGGGCTGGATGAGTGAAAGGTTTTCGCCTAGAAGGATCCTCAGGCGTTTTCCTCGAGGAATTCCCTGCACCTTGCACTAGAGCCAGTGAAGCTTGTAGCTGAACTATCCGTTTACCTACACAATAGGATAATTAACGAGAAGAGTGCCGTGCATAATGGAGTCATTTCTCCACACATACCTAGAAAAGCTAGGCGGTCATTGAAGCCTCTACGTCCTTGATCAAAGCTTTTGTGTGTAACAGCTAGCCACTTGATATCATCTGAAAGAAGTTTATCTCCACCACTTCCTAGCATCCGCAGGTAGAACCGATCCAAGACGGTGGAGTCCTCGTTAACCGGGAATTCAGCCCTTCTAGAATCGAGGCGCAAACTGAATGGAGCTTTTGCACTCGGCGGAGTGTATGACCAGCGCGGGTTGTCTATCTTAGCAGCCTGTGTACCATCCAGAAAGAAGCTTGAGGTAGATAGTCTGTGTTTTTGGATCGCTGAAGCTGGTACAATTGAGAGACTGGGACATACCGAACGAGCGCAAAAGGAGCACAGGACTAGTCCGGGCGGACGACTGAGAAACTTGGGAGCCATAGGTATATAAATCGAATTGGACGCAAAGCCTGCTGTAGGCGTCGGGACGACCATGAATAATAATATAATTGAATAATTCAACTTTGCTTCCCAAGAGTAGAGTTGAGTTTGGTGCTAGTCCTGTTCTGGATTGGTTTTCACCTCCAGTTACAATTAGGCAGGAGGGCTGTATTTGCCATTGGTGGCTACTGGCCTGCTTACTAGTATGCTTACTAAGCGGCTAGTAAATGTCCGCCGTTCCGCTAAGTAAGCCCTTTCAGGTTAACGGGTCGATACCCATTCAACCGCGAATGTTTCCACCAATTTTCGAAAATACCGTTCATCAGAGTGAGTTCTTTGAACTATGAGGATTTTGGAATTCTATATGGAGTTTTACGCTGACAATACTACTGGTAAAATAGATCAATTAAATTTACTACCTGAATCAAGAGGTGATAGTACAGTCGACTCGAATCCTCGACAGCATCAATACCATTGTCGGATGATTTATAATACAATATCAATTGCCGAGTTAGGGTAGACTTTCAGAATGCAAAGCCATGGTCTCGTTGTGCTGTTAACGCCTCACGATTAGCCCAAAACGCAACAGGCTAGGTCACACATGGCAGAAACGTCGCACCAATTAACTCGCCCTGAATCTAGTATAAAGAAACAGCAAGATAACTCGCGTACAAGTACCACAATGTCATAAATTCGGAAAAGGTAGAGCTTTTTTTCCGGATTCCAACCGCATAAGGAGCAGGTAGAAGCTATCCACCATCTGCTCAATCGCCATGAGGGTTTGATTCTGATCTCCAGGACTGGCTGGGAAAAGAGCTTAACAGTCCAATCAATTCCATTGCTCTCTCCTGGGAAAGAAACCTATTTGATGATTATGCCGCTCTCGATGTTGGAAGAAGACCAAGCGAAACCAACCAACGAGACCGCTGGCTGTGTTGTCTGTGTTGTCCGTGTTCTCAATGCGACAGCTAGCAGTCAATACCTAAGGAACAGTATCAGAGATGGAATATACACACACATACTCACCAGCCCGGAGATTACCTTGCATAAGAGCTTTCTCCCAAGTCAGAGCTGGTTGACCCCATTCAAGTTCTTTCAGAACTCGAATATGATCATGCTCTAAAAATTGCTTAGGATGGGTTATAGTCTACGGATGCAATTTTGCCACTCCACGAAGACGTGAAGAAAGTCTGTAATATTCAAATGATATCTTTGAAGATGGTATATATGCTTCCTAGTAAATTTTTGCTGTGGCGTCTGCCGGCGTTGTCGGTTACGATTGCGACCGAGTGCTGAAACCAGAAGAGGAACAGGTTCAAAGCCGTCACCAAGTTCAGTAAGTATAGAATACATGTGCCTCCAGTCAGTTACATTCGATTCATTAGGTATTCCAATGGGCCGAAGCATATATGGAAGCTTTGTTCTCAAAAAGAAAAGTTTAGTATGACACTAAAAATCATACAATTTATAGTGTACATAATAAAAGACTCGCTGACTCCACTAGACAATAGGGATTTGTATTTTCTTCCTTTCTTTACTATGATATCATAATAATGTATGTACATGTACTTACTGAATTATCATGGGGATACCATAAAAACTATGTACATGTACATCCTCTCCGGTAACTTGCCCTAACCCATAGAATCCTGTGTGCAACGGTTTCTAATAATAGAGATTGTACATTCACCTATTTTGCTTTGAGTTACTATTTTTAATATTTTCCAACGGGTTGACAAAGAAAGCTCGCTTGAATTATGATGTTGGTAATGTGTTTTGATATTATAGCATCCTAAACTAATAACTCTTAATGCCACCGACCATTCATTATCACTCCTGAACAGCAATGACAACCATCCTACCCTTGCGCCATAAACTGGCCATAAAAAAGCTGCTACTCATCCAGAATCACACCGGAACCATATTTGTGCAAGACGCTGTAGCAATAAATGACATAAACAATAAACGAAATCTTGGATTTGCAGAAGGGGGACTGTACGAGACCCGCCATCCCCAAAGCCAGCTCCCCCGAGCCCTGCAAGCGCGCAACCACACACACCCCTAAAGGAAAAGGGAACCACGCCATTACTATGGCAAATACAGTGCAGAACGTATGACTAACCTCATTTTTTACGTTACACTACAGGTTCCATATAAATTTCTGATGCAGCTCACACCCGGGGTATGACTTCAACGATCTATCTGTGCGGAAGTGGAAAGCACTAGCTATTCTAAGAACTCCAAAGCCTTGTACTTGCAATGAACTTTTCGCCTGTGAGCTCTTTATCAACACATCTTCGCACGGCTGGAATATTTGTTAGAGGGTCACAGATACAGATGATAAGTTAGGGTTCAATTGGGTGACCACGGATTTCTGCAGGTTTTTCTCATCCTTCTCGACAAAAGTTTCTGATTTGGTTTGTTACAGCATCAATGTTATTCATGGCTGGGGTTTGATCATCGGGGAAATTACCATAGCTAGGGAGACAAGTGTAATTCAAAGTTGGTACTACCTAGAACATTATCAGTGATGATAGCGATAATTAAAAAAAAGTTTTTCATATATTTCATTTCCTCAAGGTTTAGGAGATCTGTTCTGGTGGGTGGCAGGGTTGCAGCCGAAAGGGCCAAATATACCCGAAGATATAGCGTAAGTGCAACCATAATTTCTTTTCTTGGTATTTTCACAAAACCGATGGATTCTTAGAATAGGTGGAAGAAAAGCAGAAGAGTCAGAAAATTCATAATAAAGCAAGGATAATGGCACTCGTCACACTTAGTCCCACAACGGTCCAACCTGTTCTAATGACTTGCTTGTTACCTAAATTTCGACCAAGATCCCATATCAAATGGCGAACACCATTGAAGCTATGGAATGTGAACGGAAGTGCTAGACCCAGCTTAACGGCAAATTTAGCCGCCAATGGAAGAGCACCGAATGCAGCCGCAATAGGGGCGGACTCAAGATGCCACCCAAGATATGGAGCGATAAGGTATGCAGGTGCAAAGACGTATAGTCCGCCAGACAAAATCATGCCCGTAATGCGGTGCAAACTACTGTTATACCAGGTGATTTGAGGGCGATAGATCGTAAGATGTGGAGAAATGGGACGATTCAGCCGTTGCTGAGCAAGAATTTTGGTCGGATCCGAGTAATTTGCGCCCGTGGAAGTTGGTCTAAATCAATGAAATTAGAATAATCTGAAGCGATAGTTGATGTGATACGGTAGCTTCGGAGACAGATTACTATGGCGCTTGAAATCGTATCTGATCACAGCAGTAATCTAATGTAATCTCCGAGAGAAGCCTAAAGCACGATGCAAAGCGAGCACAAGCAATGCTGACCTTATTTGAAGGTGCTTTCCAGTTGCAACTAATGCAGGAGAAGCGAATCCATAGCCAGCCACTGAAATGAGAGTAAGTCAGTCCAATTCACATAAGAATTCACCAGCGAAAGGACAGATCCATACACTGAGGCAAAAACCGCTTCCCAGCTCTTTGTGAAAGCATGGTTGAAAGGACTGATGGATCGAGGGAGTGGGAAGCCTCATGAATGTGATAATGTAGTCCATCAAGACGGATAACTTCGGGTAGAACGCAGTAAGATCCAACCAATTATCATCCCTCAATTAGTTTCATCCACTTGGCAATGCGGAGAATCGTTCTTCCTTCCGATTGCCTCAACCGAGAAGCAGATATTTTCACCGTTATCTTCCCAACGCTCTTCGCTTCACGTACCTATGGACCTTTTGCTAAACGTCGTTTACCAGCCGTCTTCTCGACTTGGCATGATGCAGACGTATAAGCACCTCCCATGGTTCGACTTACTGTCGCAACTGTCTGGGAAAGATAAGGGACCAGAGAGGGACACGGCCCTTCGTTAATCGCCCTTTCTTTTCTACCCATGAAAAGAAAGGGTTTCATATCAGGGTTACATAATCTATACGTGACGCCTTTGTGGTTCCTTGAAGCCTCTCCGAAAGGAAAACGGAACGGGAAACATCGATATCAATGAACGAGGGAAGCATCACCCCAGGCTTTCCAGTTCCCCCGGCCCATAATACAACATGATGATTTTCCCTGTATGTACTAAAATATATACACATCTTCGAACAGTCACAACAAAACTGTTGTGTCTACCATTTACTAGTGAGTTTTTTGTTTTTTGTTTTCTTTTTTGGCGTAGTTTACGGTGAATAATAAACAAACACTTGGGAACGAGATATCTTACAACGTACATAGCTGGGAATATTTCTGAGAAGACCGCGTCAGGGTCACCAATCAATCATGGTATATGGTATACCTTGCATAATAATTACGATTCCAGGTATTATAACGGTGAATCATGCAGCGAAATCTTTATCTTTTGGTTAAAGCGGATGGCGCAAAGCAGTGAATCCAAGATTGCATACCAATGCAAATAAGAGCATTATTTGCCTAAGACAACCGTATTGGAACTAGATATAAAGGAGTAGGAAATTTTTCATACGAAGATCTGAGTCCTGTGCGATAAATTATAACAAAGACTATAGTATTTAAAATTATTAAACTCTTGTTCTGATCTCTAGCCACCCTCTAATCCCATCCATCTATAGACTACATATACAAGATAGAATAACTCTTAAGGGCTTCATTAACACCCGGGGATCGTTATTAGTAGGTAGTCGACCTTGTAAGGGTCAATCTCACCATATTTTTTTTGGCTTTTGGAGAGGGGATTTAGGGGCTCTGCATCGCAGTCGCGTTTCGCAGAAGCCACCGAATTATATTCTAAGGTTATTGTTGACTAGCGAAAAATGTCTTCTAATCATGTGCTTTATGAGCTAAAGATGGTTTACGACAAATTCCCAATCCCGCCAGTGGTGCCCAGTAAGGCAACGATCTTCTCGTGAGACGATTTTTGGCGGCTCCGTAACAAAGCGAGATATCCATTTTGAGTTGCCATATGGCTGGATGGTTTTTGATTCTGGTTCCCTCTAATTGGCCCCAAAAACACGTCACATGTATTTTTCCGAAACTGCATCACGACCGACAGTGTATTTTAGACGATACATTCCAGTCTTATATCGAACGAATCCACATAAGCTATCGGAGGCAATACGGATTAGAAGTATGATGCCTTCCGTTCGGGGTTCCAATCGAGTGGAACTTCCAATGATACCAATTTATGACTGATTTTCTGCAATCGGAAACCATGTGTGCTTAAGTGTACGTGATGAAATAAGTGGGCCGGAATCAGTCCAAGATGTTGTTTGGCGCTTGGTTTTATAAGCAATCATTCGATAGGTGCTCATGTTCTTATACTATGCTGTATTGCAGCTTGTGTAGATATATTGACAGCTAGCCTAGTGAAACCCACAACGAGCATGTTCTGCCATTCTTCATTGGTGTTAGAGACCCAGTCTAAAGTATTCTGTCGCTGGGGTCAAATATTCTCCTAGGCAAGAGGTGATTCATATACTTCAATCTTAGCTTCAACTGTATTCACAGCTGTGGTATACTATTATAGGCCGTTTTAGTAATGGGCTATGTAAAGATAATGAAATCAATGTGGCTCTGTATACTGAATCTATATGAAAATATTTCCCAAAAAGTTCAGCCGGTTAGCTAGCGGCCGGGTAGCTAATAGCTATAATCAAGACGACTCCAAAGGCCCGAACGATCAGTTGAAGAAGTCCCGTATGGTTTTATCAGTCATGATAGGATGATACATATAGCTATGGAGATAATAGATGCATGGTTGCGTTGGATGTACAATGTGTTATTGGAAGAGAACTCAGCACTAATTTTATATAAGTGCGGAATCAACCTGAAGATGCATTGCGAGTGAACGTTGAATCTGTGGAAATCCCAGACTAATTCTAAGTACGTTGAAACGCCATAAAACTCACTAAACATAATCATGTACATCATACATATGGCCCAAGACTCCCAATTCAAGCTGTCTGGTCTCTGCCCAATTAAGCATCCAGCATAAACCAGGTAGTGAAGTGGATAGGAATTGATACAGCCTCATCCAGCCATTTCGGATCCCAACGCCACCAAACACGAACAGCTTCATCTCACGATTACACATACATATCTGACTTTGGCCCCTTAGGACCAAGGATAAACTTTCTAACGTAGTACATTGGGAGAAGGGAGGACGGGTTTTACAAGTGCCATACCATCTCCCTTACCATCTAACGCCAGTCGTGTCTGCACTGGAATATCGAGTAGTTGCTGAATCCCAAGATTTCCTCGTTTTCGTGTCTTCCGCTCCAGGTTAGCGGCAGAGTTAGACGGACATGTTATTAGTAGTGATACGTAAAATATGCATTTTGAGATCCTCTTTGACCTCTTTTTCCTCGCCCTGTTCCCCCCTAACCGCGCAGGGCTCGGTACTATATATCACATGGTCATTCCATGACTATGCTGCATGTATGATGTACGTACCGTATTCAGCGCGGTTGATTTAAGGTACCATAGTTACGAGTATTAGAGCATTACTATATCTACAGTGACACTAGGACCCACTTTATATGGCTGATTCAGGCGAATGAACCATGGTTTGCGGACATGGTGGTCCGTGCTGTCAGCGACCAGCAAATACCTACCAATACCTACAATGAGCGGTTTTATATATTTTACATAGCTAATTTGCAGGTTTTTCACAATAAAGTTGGTTCC